>VUQS01067705.1:0-12277 GCA_015108495.1 Heterochromis multidens | reverse complement strand
CGTGGTCCGAACAGAGGGTGAAAGGGCGGCCCAGGAGGTAATAACGAAGGGAGTCGACCGCCCACCGGATCGCAAGACACTCCTCCACCGTGCTGTAGCGGGATTCCCTCTCTGACAGCTGATGTACACCACAGGGCGATCGATCCCCCTTACCTGCTGGGACAAAACTGCCCCCAGCCCTCTGTTCAATGCATCAGTCTGCAGGACAAAAGGGAGGGAAAAGTTAGGAGTGTGAAGCAGGGGTTCCCCACAGAGAGCCTTCTTTACCTGATGATGACATCATCCAAGTAGGTAGCAGCATATGCAGCGTGCGGCCGCAGCACCCGGTCCAAAAGGCACTGGAAAGTGGCTGGGGCTCCGAACAAGCCAAACGGAAGTGTGATGAATTGGTACAAACCGTATGGAGTGGAGAAAGATGTTTTCTCCTTAGACTCTGGAGACAAGGAAATCTGCCAGTATCCCTTGGTCAAATCCAGTGTTGTGAAAAAGCAAGCAGTGCGTAACCGGTCCAGGAGGTCGTCGACCCGGGGCATGGGATAAGCATCAAACTGTGACACCTCATTCATTTTGCGGTAGGCCACACAGAACCGTATAGACCCATCTTTCTTTACCACCAGAACTATGGGGCTACACCATGCACTGTGCGACTCTTCTATTACTCCCATCTTCAGTATTTCCGCCAATTCCCTCTGAACTATTTGTCTTTTATGTTCAGGCAACCGATAGGGCCATGAATGCACCGTCACGCCCGGGCGCATTTCAAAATGGTGCTCTATGAGAAAGGTGCGGCCGGGCAGGGGGGAGAACACATCTGCAAAACGCTGTTGCAACGCTCTCTGGGTCTGTGTGAGATGGTTATCACAACGGAGGGAGGCGGGAATGGTGGAATTTGGCACCTCCGGCCCCAACTCATCTCTTTCCTTAACCAGACTCACCAGACTCACCAGAGAGGCGGTTTCAGCCTCTCTCCATGCTTTCAGGAGGTTGAGGTGATAATTTGTGTGGCTCCTCCCCTGTCTGACCGCACCACTTCATAGTCCACGTCCCCCACTCGCCGTGTGACCACAAAGGGTCCTTGTCACTTGGCAGGGAGCAATACAAGCACTTTGTCTCCCGGTGAAAATTGTCTGAGCCTAGCCCCTCTGTTGTACAGGCGCTGCTGACGTCCCTGGGCCTGGAGCAAATTCTCCCGTGACAATCTCCCCACTGTGTGTAGTTTTGCTCTCAGGTCCAGAATGTATTGAATTTCACTTTTGCCACAGTTAGACACCATGTTTCTAAGAGTTTTAGGGCCAAGTACAATAACCTCAGTTTTATCTGAATGTAGAAGCAGGAAATCAGAGATCATCCAGGTCTTTATGTCTTTAAGAAATTCCTGCAGTTTACACTCCATTGCAGACACGGACAGCTAAGTAGTCATTCCTGTTATACTTCTTTGGTGCTACCTTGAAGTCCGCCACCTGGGGAGCATTGTAATGTAAATTAACTGTCTGATGACGTTACTGGGTCCCAAGAGGACCCTAGCAGACTCACAGATGCGGAAAGTATAATCCCTGCTTTAGAATGAACTCCAGACTTTTTACCTACCTAATTTATGAAGAACTTAATGCTGGGCAGTATACTGAATAAACAGACAAAACATCCACTGTGGCTTTTCAAGTGGTTTTAATATATCATATTATTTCCAAGAGCACTTTTCAGCATATTGAGAGGGGACCTGTATTACCTGTGCATCCTTCTGACCCACAGTTTTAAACATGACTCAAAAATTAATATAGTCCAAAAATCAGCAATAATCCTCAAGTAACACTCTCATGGCACACATAAACTATTTCTACTACTAAAAGCTGCACATTTACTGTTACCACATTCAATAGTAAACTCAAATAGAGGATGGGAAAAGAGTGCAGATATGCACCAAAATAACTTGTGACCAAGGCAGGAGCTGAGCTGTGTCTTTCCCATTTTTAAAAAGTCTTTCTGTCATGCTGCTTCTATGCTGGGTTTTCACTGTGGGCAGGGTTCAGGCAGCTCCTCTGCACACAGCAACAGGAAATCAGGTCAGGTAATATGGCATAAAACTAGTGAATGAATCCATGAGCACTTTCTCACAGAGAAAGTGTTTACTCAAGTTGCACAGTAAGGGAGTGGAGAGTCATATCCCTATAGACTTCCATACAACCAGAAGTCTTTTTGCCACCACAGGGGTTGCCCCCTGGTGGCCACTAGGAGAAATGCATGTTTAAGGCACTCCCTGTTTCAGACCTGGAACCTATATCTATCTTTTACACCATCTATGCTCTAGAGCTGAAAAATGAAGCCAATTCCAAAGTGCCAATTAAAAAACAGGCCTCAAAAGCAAGTAAATCCACATAGACTTCCATGTTAAAATACCCAACTTCTCCACTGTATTTGGGCTGTCAGTACCTTGGGAGTACCACTGGGATTTTTCCTCACAACTGTCTCTAAAAATTACAGATGGTGGTTGGAAAAAGAGAAAATATGAGTGGCAGTTATCTGGGTGAAAATGTCCTGTTGATGCTAGAGGTCAGAGGAGAATGGCCAGACTGCTTCAAGCTGATGGGAAGGCAACAATAACGGAAATAACCACTTGTTACAAACAAGGTATGCAGATGGGCTACAGTAGCAGAAGATCACACCAAGTGCCACTCCTGTCAGCTAAGAATAGGAAATGTAGGTGGCAATTTGCACAGGATCACCAAAATTGGAAAATAGAAGATCGTCTGCTTTGACATTCAGATGATAGGGTCAGAATTTGGCGCAAACAACATGAAGGCATGTTGTTTATGCCAAGATCCCCCATAATGGTATGGGAGATATTTTCTTGGCACACTTTAGGCCCTTTAGTACCAACTGAACATTGTTTAAACACTACAGCCTACCTGAGTATTGTTGCTGACCATGTCTATCCCTTTTTGTCCACAGTGTACCCAACTTCTGATGGCTGCTTCCAACAGGATAATGTACTATGTCACAAAGCTCAAAGTTCACTGTATTCCACAATCACCAGATCTCAATAGAGCACCTTTGAGATGTGGTGGAACAACTATATGATGGTAAAATGTTAATATGGATCAAAATCACTTTGGAATGTTTACAGCACCTTGTTGAATCTATGCAATTAAGTATTCATGCAGTTCTGAAGGCATAAGGAAACTGGCACTAGCAAGGTATACCTAACAACGTGGCTGGCAGATATAGTATGGATTGCTGTATGGCACAGACCATCCAAGAAATCTGTGCTTCAATTTACTTGAGTGAAATTCTTATTTTATTTAGCATTACTTAGCACTGATTAGCAGGTATCTGTCTGTTTGATACACCTGTACAGTCTATGGATGCACCTTGCTATCCAGCCTAGTTAGTTATTCAAATTTACTCATTGATTTTTTTTCTTCTGTTTGTCCTGTGTTGTTCATCATTGTGCATCCTGTTGATCTTAATTCTTCAGTGCAGATGGGTCTTCCTTCCATCTTGTGTCTCCAGTGACGGCCATCATCGACCTTTTCTTATCTGTGACTGAAAACAAAGTCTAAATGAAAAAATTAAACTGCACCTAAAAAGAACTGATACATTAAAACTATAAGTTTGTTCATTTTAAGCTAAGCTACAAAATTAGCTTGTTGAGTCCTGTGGAAAAATTAAGTACACCACGTGATTCAGTAGCTTATTGAGCCACCTTTAGCAGCAGTAACTTAAAGTTATCATTTTCTGTATTAGTTTATCAGTTTCTCACACTATTGTGGAGGAATTTCAGCCCACTCTTCTTTACAACATTGCTTCAGGTCATTGAAGTTTGCGAGCATTCATTTTTACACATCTCTCTTAAGGCCCCATCACAGTATTTCAATTGGGTTGAGGTTCTGGACTTTGACTGGGCCCTTGCAACGCCTTGATTCTTTTTTTTTTTCAAGCAATTTTCTTGTAGATTTGCTGGTGTGATTGGAGTCATTGTCCTGTTGTATCAATTCTGGCAAAGCTTTAGTTGCCTCACATTTGACTCTAGAATACTTTGATATAGAGATGAGTTTATGGTCGACTTAGTTAAGGTGGCCAGGTCCTGTGGCTACAAAACAAAGCAAAATCATCAACCCCTCCTTAACAACTGGTATGAGGTGTTTGTGCTGATATGCTGTCTTTGGTCTTGTCTATCCAAAGAACATTGTTCCACAAATCTTGTGGTTTGTTCAGATGTAACTTTGCAAACCTAAGCTCTGCTGCCATATTCTTTTTAGAGAGAAAAGGCTTTCTGCTGGAAAGCCTTCCTAACAAACCATACCTGTTCAGTCTTTTCTGATTGTGTGTCAGTGGAGGAGATGGAACCCCATTGAATTTAACCTGCTAACTGAGGCCTATAGAGTCTGAGATGTAGTTCTTGCATTTTTTACAATTTGTCTCAGCATTGCATGGTCTGCCCTTGGGGGACCATGCTGGGACATCCACTCCTGGGAAGATTGTGGTGTTGTGTTCAACACACACCTGAATATGCCAGACCAGCAAACTGCCGAAACTGCCACCTTTTATAGAGGTGGTCACACTGATGATTTAATCAAGTGCATTTGATTAGCAGCACCTGGCTGCTTTTTGCCCTCTTAGTTCTTATGGAAGCAGTAAGGACATACTAATTTTTCACAGGATGACATAGCGTCCTATGAAAACTTTCTTTTTCACATGACTGTACACTGGGGTCAACTCTCCAGAAATTCTTCTTCCCTCTGAATTCATGTTAGATTTTTGTTTGTTTTTTTGTTATATTGTAGGGTCTTTACCCTACAATATAAAGCGCCTTGAGGCGACTTTTGTTGTGATTTGGCGCTATATAAATAAAATTGAATTGAATTGAATTGAATAGATTATGAATATTTGTCTGCTTTTTAATGTACATGCAGATACATCCTGTATCTGTAAATGTATGGAACATGGAACTATGAAACTGAGCAAAGAAGTTAGTGCTTCATTATCCATGTCCTATTTTGTTGAATTTCATAGTATTTTATAAATAGTAAATTAAGGGTATACATATATTTTCAAAGTGAGGTTTAATACATTTTCTCATAATAGAATTTTCTATAGTAGACATTGAAAATACAGGAACTTTTTTATGTTTTCTTACTCTCCTCCCTGAAGGGAGGGAGTATTTAATCGGTTCCATTTGTTTGTTTGTCTGTATGTTTGTTAGCAGTCTAGCATCCACAGTTATCAAGATATAATTTTCAAATTATGTGTGATGGTAGATATCAATAACAGCTCAAGCTGATTTAATTTAGGTGAAAATCGAGTCAAGGTCAAAGTCACACCAAATATCAAATCTGTAAAAACTTTATATTACCCACAATTTTTTATGGATCGTCTTCAAACTTCAAAACAATATACTAGGCCTTGGGGGACATGAGTACCTAGGTTGGCTAAGCATTTGACCTTGACCTTCATTGTTAACGCCCAAGGTCAAAGTTGACCTTAAAAAAATTTTCAGAAACCATATCAAGTATATCATATGAAAGGGCATGGAAAGAGGTATACAGCACACTTTTTTCAAAATGACGCCCTACAACATCACAGTGACACCACTGACATCAGCATGTTGTAATAAAAACATCATAAAACATAAAAGTTTTAGTATAGCACTTGCCCTTCAGGGCACTCTCTGAGTGCTCTTGTTGTTTATCTATTGCTTAATTACTTTGGCGTTGTGTAAATGGCAATGGGGGAGGTCTTTATCAGTAGCAAAAGCTGTAAAACCTATGAAAATACAGTTAAGTCCAAAATCTATGCCCTCCTTCACATTTTCCAAAACTGTCCAGTGGAGAGTAGAGTCTTTGCCCCCGGTCCTTATGTTTGACACTCCTGGTTTAGGTATAGTCAAGTAACAGTAGTAAAAACAGGATTTTTTCTTATTTTTTGTCTGGTACACAAACCTTTTCTTCCGTTTAACAGATCACTACTGTCTCAAGACTCTTTAGACAACTTGAAGTTGAAGAAATTTTGTATTTTTCAGTAATAAGGAAGTGGCTTAATGTTACACAAGCTATTACTTCTTATAGTAAAAATCCTCATTCAGATGCAATTCAGTTGAGCTGTGACCCAAGTGTTATACCCAAGTGTAAATATTATTGTTCTCTCAACATGCTCAGCTATCTACTGCAATAACACATTGTCAGTAGTTCATTGAACATTATTTTTTTATTTTAATTATTTTAGTTGATGGCAAAAATATTTCTTTATGTATAACATGCATTTGAACAAACTTACTAGTTTCCACCTCAGGATCTTGATCCACTCATCTGCCTCCACACCCGTCTTAGCACAAAGGTAAAATGTTCTATCTGGAAACACAAGACTGTGGACACACAGAGATATAAAGAGTTACTCAAGAATAGAAGGTTGTGCTTTACAGTATCCTGTATTCTGCAGTTTTGTGACTGTGTGTATGTGTGTGTGTTTGTATGTATGTGTGTGAAAAAATATCCATCCATCCATCCATTCATCCATTCTCCCTCTTCCGCTTATCCAGTTCAGGGTCACGGGGGGCTGTAGCCTATCCCAGCTGCCAACAAAATACAGTCTTATACAAAAAATACTGTCAGCATCAGCACTGCAATGTGGATAAAAGTCAGGTATTTTTGTTAACTTTAAAGGTTCACTATTCCTCAATTATATCACAAAAAATAGTTCACGTGAACACTGAAATGGTAAATGGACTGCAGTTATACAGTGCTTTTCTAGTCTTCTTGACCACTAAAAGTGCATTAGAGTATAGCATACAAACAAATATGTAAGCTGCAATCATTCTTCCTGTTCATACTGTCTGTTGAGAGGTCCCATTCAAATGATTGACTTGCTGTCCTACTAAAAAAGACCTTTAGGGCCAGATTTACTACACAGGGTAAATTAGGATGAAGTCACAGAAAAGAGCAGAAAAAAAGCAATGATAGGAGCAGAAAATTGGGTGATACAGTAACAATCTGCAAATTAATGAATGGAGCCATTTCATTCATTCACAACACAACACAGTTGCAGCTTGACACTTGCTCATGCTCGGATTTTATGCATGTTTCTCTACTGCAGCCATGTTAAATACAAAACGATTGAAGACATTCTTTTACTCTGTTGTTTTTTTCTTTTTTTCCTAGTTCTGGGCTTTTATAGTTGTTTTTTGTTTGTTTGTTTGTATTTTTTTGTTTTTTGTTTTTTTTGGAGCTGGAGCTGGAGCTGGAGCTGCACAGGGCACACTGCCGACTCTGGATTTTTTAGTTTTCACCCAATTATGTTGATTTTCTTTGCCTGTTGTGTTATCTTCTTGATGTGAAATGTCTACTTTTTCATTTTGCAAGTTTACTCATGCTTTTTTCTTCTCAGTATACTCTTGGAGAATCTTCATCAGCTGTTCATACAGCTAGTTACACTATAATATGGACAAGATATGGAGCAGAGGACAGGGTTTCACAAGAGGGGGGTCAAGAGGACAAAATATAAACTGTGTGGTCCAGCTATCATCATTGGGAATGTGAGGTCCTTGGACAAAAAGATTGATGAGTTTGGTGAGCTGTTTGAGATCCAGTGGGAATACTATGAGTGTAGTATGTGTTTCACAGAGACATTGCTGCACTTACACTTCCTGGACCACAGTGTGACAGTACTGTTAGGGTGGACAATCTGAGCAGTGACGAAAGACGAAATGAAGAGGTTGTACCTTTTGTGAACGAAACATGGTGCAGTCCCAGACATGTTGCTCGAAGGAACATTTCTGTAGTATGAATATCAAACTTCTAGCTAGGGCTGCTAGAAGTTTTAATCTCCCAACTTTTAATCTCCATTACGATTTTGGCTTCCCAAAATTAAATGAGCATGATTACACAATATTTAAAATGTATGCTCCACCAATTAAAAGACAAAGCAAATCAAGTGCTCCCTGAATCAGTGCCCGGTGCCTGTATCTGCCAACCAAAGCTGTTCCCTGCACCACACAGCTTGAAGTTTCCTGAATGTAGTCTGGAGGAGTAACACTAAGTTAAAAGACAGATATAAAACAAAACTCAAATGTCTGACACTTCAGAAGATGAAGAGCTTGTCCCTTGAAGTGGATCATCATTCAGTGTTTGGAAATACTTCGGATTTAGTGCAAGTAATGTTAACCAAGAAGAAATCACATGCAAAGAGAGCTGTATGTCTGCACCGCAAACCAGTACAACTAACTTATTCAACTACCTGAAAAGACACCACAAACTACAGTATAATTAATGCAGTGCTAAGGTAAATTGTCCAATGTCAACTCAGATGTCCATAAAAACAAGGTTGTACAGTACATCTATGTATCCATCCAGCTCACAAAGGTGCACTGAAATCATCGCATTCCATTTGGCCAAACATGTGTGTCCACTAAACATGGTGAGCAACGAATGTTTTAGGAAAGTTAATAGATGGGAAAGCACTATTCTGTTTAAGAATAAGAAGAATAAGAATAAGATGAAATAATGCTTATATTTAAAATTATGTTAGCTTGTTAATTTTCAGATCTTATGTCAGATCAGATCTTAATATCATGATTTAAATTCTAATAAGTATCATGCAGACACACTACGGTGCGACAATGAACACAAGCAGACTGAGGGTTTAAATACACAAAAGGTAATGAGGGAAGGAGAAACAGATGGGGAAACAAACACAGCTGAAACTAATCACAGAAGACAAGAGAAAGGAAGTAAAAATAAATACAAAAGCACAAGTGACAAAGTCAAACATAAATCAGGAAATAACATAACACCAAAACATCTAAAGCAAAACAAGTCCAAAAAACAGGAAACATGGTGCAGGAAAGTCAAGAACTGGCCAGGGGCCAGGCCACGGAGCTGTTTTAGGGGCCAACTGAGAGGCCAGCAGCAAAGACGAAGCACCTCAGGGGGTCAGCCAGGAAACTGAGCAGGGCTGACAGCCCTCTCCAGATGTCTGCAATGGAGATGATGCCGTTAAGAGGGCTGGCCTTGAGTCTAGCGGCAGAGATGGAGCTGGTCTGGGTGCCGGCCAGATGGCCAGCGACAAAGACCCTCTGGTGGTTTGGCCAGAGGCCAGCATCAGTGGAGGAGATGGAACCTCTCAAGAGGCTGGCGACAATGGAGACCTTCAGACAACAGGAAACAACAGCAAACAAACAGTACAACGTGACAATGAACACAAGCAGACTGAGGGTTTAAATAAACAAAAGGTAATGAGAGAAGGGGAAACAGATGGGTAAACAAACACAGCTGAAACTAATCACGGAGGACGAGACAAAGTAAGTAATATAAATACAAAGCACAAGTGACAAAGGCAACCAAAATAAAATGGGAAGTAACATAAACACGAAAACATCTGACCCAGAGACAGGATTAACAAACATGGGGAACAGAAAAGGGAACTAAGGTTATCTACAACTAAAATTAAGAACTGAGGGCATGAATAGCAAAAATGATAAGCAACACAAGGACTGAAGGACTGAACAGAAAATATAACAATTCCAGAACTTAAAACCCTGGGTCTAAAACCCAGGACCATGACAATGCGGTGCTGTACAGAGACAACATTATGGAAATTATGTCATTGTCCAAAAACTTATGGACCTAACTGTAGGTTGTTTTTACATTTTCTCTGATTGTATTATATTTAGATTTTTAATTCATTGGGATCTTGCATTTTTTTTTAGAAATTTTTAAATTCTATTTCAATGTGCTCCTTGTTTGCATAAGTTTTGTGTGACTGTGCTATTTTCTTTTGTCGTATTTGATTTATTTTTTATTTATTGTTATAGTATATTATTGAGCCATTCTACTTTATTTAAGCTAAGCTGTTATAGGTTGTGTTTAATGTTATATAAATAATAGGAGCCTTCACTTAACTGACTTCGTGAGTAATGAACACAGTTGATTGATGGAAACCTATCTGGACTTTCTGGATGCTAGATGTAATAGAGAGGAAGAGAATCAAAATCAGCACTTCCTATTTGCACTAACAAACAAATTTAAAATCATGCAGAAGTTTGTAACCTCTGAAGCAGCTGCCTTTCAACTACTTTCCCTTTTTTCAAACAGCACAAATGTCACATTTTACTGCCCTGGGGAAATACACCTCAAGGGATCACCCTCCCCTGCAAAAGAAGAAGAAGAAGAAAAAAAACAGAAACAAACAAACAAAGAAAAAATTTGGGCTGAGGTTTCCAATAAGTGTTGTAGTATTGCAGTATTGGTCCCTTGTATATTATAGTTGATTTAGTTGTTGCATTTTGGTTAGTGTTACTGTATATGTATTATAGGATCAATGTTAACAAAGAGATAATTGAAACAATTGTTCGAATTTGCATTTATAAATTTTATATTTATAAAGAAGAAGTAATGCACCTAATTTAAAAAATGTTTTTTAACTAATTATTTACAAGATAATTTTTTATCCTACTTGCCACAGATTGATAAACACTGTGAAGTGAAACTGTGAAGAATGCAACACAAACCAGAAATGAAGAGAATTTGCCCTCAAAGTAATATGCACCTTTTGAAAACTGTTGATCTCAGGAGTAAGGCACAACTTTAACTTTGATGGCAAACATTCTCAATTTACGGTTTGTGTTGAACTTTTTCGAGTTTCACTACTGCTTGGTTGTTAGTTACTGAGTATTTGCATACAGGATTTTGTCTTCCATACAAGCTATGGGTGACTGCATCAATCTGCTAGTGACCAAAGCAATCACAAGGAGGTTTTTGGTGGTCCGGTTAATGATGGTTATCACCAAACTAATTTAAAATCAAACTAACACTCTCCTTGTGTTTTTGCTTGTTTCCAGACGATGATGGAACAGTGTAGCTGCTCCTCACACACTTACAATGATAGTGAGTGTACATATACACATGCATGCTCATAAAAGTCAGTGTAGTCAGTGTCAGTTATATGTGAAGATAACTAACATGAAACTACAGCAAGGCAGAATAAATGTAATATGAAGATAATGGCAATATTGTTGAATGCATTAACATTAAAAGAAACTAAATATCACCTTGCTTGTAAAGCTATTTGGATCACTCTATCAGCACTTAATATGAATGCAGACAGCTTGAAACCGTTTATAACCACAGTGCACTGATTTTCTGATGGTGGCTTCCACCAGGATAACACACCATCACAAAGTTCAAATCATCTCAAACTGGTTTCCTGAATATGACAATGAGTTCACTGTCCTCAAATGGGTTCCACAGTAAACAGTTCTCAATCCAACAGAGCACCTTTGGGATGTGGTGGAATGGCAAATTTGCATCATGGATGTTTACCTGACAAATCTGCAACAACTGCATAATGCTATAATGTCAATATGTACCAAAATCTCTGAGAAATGTTTGCAGCACCTAGTTGAATATACTGTATGCTACAAACAATTAAGGAAGTTCTGAAAGCAAGAGAGGGTCCAACCGAGTACTACCTTCAGTACTAGCACAAAGGGAGTGTATAAATACATACATTTACACTGCCTTTAAACTTTTATCTCTTTAATTTTTTGTATGGCTACTCAAATCCTATTGGTATCAGTATGTGTGGACTTTAGGTTCTGTCTTAACCTAGTTGCTAGCTTTCACCTTCTCATTATGTCAATGAAAATTGAAAACACCAGCAATTTTCTCATAGGGTTATTGCCATTCTTAAAATTTAAGCGGTTGGCAAACAGATACTTTCCAGATGGTATTGCATGGTGGATCAAAATCTGACAGTACTTTTCTGTGTTCATAATTCCATCCATTTTCACAAGATCCTCAATATCACTGGCTGAAATGCAGCCCCAAACCATGACAGAGCTTCTACCTATTTTACAGATAACTGTAGTTCCCTTTTTATAGGTACTAAATCATCGTCAGAGCCTGACATGTGGCTCTCTTCACATGCCTGGCTTTGTCTCGTTATTGTACACACTAGGGAATATAAATGCATGCCATTGCTATAGCAATGATATCGTGATATGATGTTTTTATATCACAGAAAAATTTAGACCGGTATTATGATATGACATTGGCATAGCTTTTCTTCCTGTTTCCCTTTCCTTAAGAATGGCTTTTGGAGGGCCACCCTTCCACTGAGACAATTTCTGGATGATACTTAGGACAGTATGTAGATGAACTGAAGGGCCAGATGCTATGGATGTTATGGACTCAACACTGGTTCACCCCTTGAGTTAGTTGCCTTTTTATGCTTGAATGATTCATAGGTCAGTGTTAAGTGGCTTACCAAAAAAAAAAAAAAAAAAAAA
>VUQS01067701.1:0-21620 GCA_015108495.1 Heterochromis multidens | reverse complement strand
TATCAGGCCCCTCTTCTGTGGAACCAGCTCCCAGTTTGGATTCAGGAGACAGACACCCTCTCTACTTTTAAGATTAGGCTTAAACCTTCCTTTTTGATAAAGCTTATAGTTAGGGCTGGATCAGGTGACCCTGAATCCTCCCTTAGTTATGCTGCAATAGGCCTAGGCTGCTGGGGGTTTCCCATGATACACTGAGCGTTTCTTTCTCTCACCTCTGTTCACTCTCTGTGTTTTTACACCACTCTACATTTAATGAGTTATTATTAATCTCTGGCTCTCTTCCACAGCATGTTTTTGCCTTCCTCCCCTCGCCCCCAACTGGTCGTGGCGGATGGCTGCCCCTCCCTGAGCCTGGTTCCGACGGAGGTTTCTTCCTGTTAAAAGGGAGTTTTTCCTTCCCACTGTTGCCAAGTGCTTGCTCACAGGGGGTCGTCTGATTGTTGGGGTTTTCTCTGTATTATTGTAGGGTCTTTTACCTTACAATATAAAGTGCCTTGAGGCGACTTTTGTTGTGATTTGGCACTTTATGAATAAAACTGAATTGAATTGAAATTGAATAGAAGCTATCTTTGGCATTACAGAAGTCTACCATGGATTTCCATTCAGGATTCTGAGAGTAGCGTGTCTCTTCCTTACAATGTGTCTATAATGTCACATTTAAATCATTTACAGTTTTAGCTTTTCTTACAAGAGTAGTCACAGAACTTTTTGATTGCATCTTGTAGGCATGAAAGACTCTTTGCAGGGAGGGCACTACATGTGGGGCATACATTCACTACACACAAAACGCTCCCTCGTGTCATGCCACTAGCTTTTTGCACTGTTGACTAGCTGTTGCTGGGAAACTGTGCTTGAAGTAAAGCAACTAAGAATGTCAGTGAAGTTACAGACAAGTTTCACATCAAAATGTATAAGTACAGCTTATTTGTAGCTTTTATTCCTTACTGATTTGTCACTAATAAAAGCAGTGACAAATGAATGTTACTTTTGCACGTTTGCGGAGCATTCCTCGTTGAGTTAATGCACGTCCACGCTTCACACTTTTCGCTTCTAATTTCTCTTTCTCTTCTCCTTCTTTGCCTCCTTCAAGGATGTGGGCGTTTTTCTTTCTTTTTCCACAGTTATTCCGGTTGTTCCATCATTTGCATTTCATCTAACTGGAGAAAACTATTTGAAAAAAACAAAAGCATTACCCTCTTCTTGTTTTGGTTGTGCTTCATTTTCCAAGAAGATTTCATGGTAAGGCATATAGGGAAACAGATGGTGTAATTGTTCTATAGCCAATACTTTTGCAAGCATCTTTTACTTCATATTGACAAGTTTAAGCAAAAATAAAAGAAAAAAAAACTTCTCTGCTGCTGGTTTAAATTAAATTTTAAATAAAAGAAACCACAAATCCCAAAACAAACAGTGATAATGGTGGAACTGTGAGGGGAATGAGTCATAGTAAGTGTGTGTTTATGTGTGCTTGTATATTATTGTTGGTGTGTATGTGTGTGTTCCTCAGTAAAATGTTTTGTGTCAGACAGTGATAAATAACGCTACCTGTGGGTAAGATCTGTGCCACAGCAATGAAACAGAGGGCTTCAGGGAAACCTTTAGAGAAGAGCCTCCACAATTGCAGTCATTTGTTCTCTGGCTCATCCATCATTGAAAAATGTACTTGGTTGGGGTTACATTATGAAAAAAGTCATCTGGGGAGATTACTGCGTGGCCTTCATGGTATACAGTACCTAAGAGGTAGCACAGATTAGATTATATCGCTTGAAAGCAGAGAAGCAGGTCGTTGCTGTGCGTTATCATGGCCAGATGTTGAGTCCTGATTCAATAACACATGGCCTTTATACGCATCACTCCTGAGAAATATGTATTTACAGGCTTTTTATTTAATCTTATATCTCAAAGCACAAGTGAGTAAACAAAGTCAAGTGTGACATGGCTCTCAGTGCCTGAAAGCAATTACAATTAGAATGTTAGGATTATCATTACAAGATGATTTTAGGGCTGGGACATTTTCAACCCCATCTAGTGCCAGAAATATGTCACCCAGCAGACTGTGTCGTGCTCTGCTTGTGCCATCTAGTGGCGATAGAGCAGTTCACCTAATATAACTTGAATTATGTCCATTGGCTACTTCATATATCTGATCACATTATTAAGACACCATTTAAACTGTCACTTTTGTTGCATAATAATAAACAATCTAAATTCATTCTTAAAGTGGTGTTTTTGTGTGACATTCACTAAATCTCAGCTAAATGTGTTCCAATTTATTGTTTCTTATGTTAGATGCCCAAAAAGTGAGTACACATGCAAACACAGTGCTGTGAGTTCTAATTTTTCTTTTTGCCTATTTGTCATACTTACAGGTTTCAGATTATCACACAAATTCTAATATTAGACAAATATAGCTAGAGGAAATACAAAATGCAGTTTTTAAATGGTGATTTCATTTATTAAGGGAATAAAGCTATCCATACCTGGCCCTATGTGAAAAAGTTACAATAATAGTGGTATTATTAATACATGAAATCATCATTTAAAAACTGCATTTTGTATTTACTTGAGTTATCGCTGTCTAACTGGGGCAAATGCGTTTTCACAGCACTGTATATACCCATGTCTGATTATTTTTCATCTTAAACTAAAACCATTGGTATTAATCTGTATCAGTATTAATCTGTCACTATTACAACCTCTCTTTCTTTTTTGCACCAGATGCTCCAATTTTGCTGCCAGGCAGGAGACAAATACAGAGGTTGGTGACTGATGCTAGATGATGAAGGTCTGGTTCACAGCCTGTATTCCAGTTCATCACAGTGTTTCTGCCCTCATGGTGCACAGCTCTGCAGCAAGTTAAACACACTATCAAATAAGGTTAAAGATGGGAATTTGTCTTTGAGATTTTCAAGCTAGAACCACAGAGCTGCAAACACATTTTCAAACAAGAATATAAAGATGCAAAACCAGCTCAAAGATATGTTGGCAAATATATTTAAAGTATTGAAGTGGAAAAGGCAAATACTAGCTCAACAGTCAAGCTAGCATTATTTTTCACTTTTAAGTCAGTACTGCAATTTGTTATTGTCTGCACACCAGAATGGTTGAAAAAAAACTTTCTTAAATCATCACAATTTATAATATACAAAAAGAAAATGATAAAACAGTTAAAACAATTGGATTTAGAAATTATACTGGAAGTGTAAAATGACTTTTTTCGGCAACACAGTTGGTTTAATTTAATTCACCTAAAATATTCATTCTAACTTGTTTAGTGATACTTCTTTTTGCAGAAACATGATTACACTTGCCTACAAAAAATTAAATTGTGTTGAACAGTAAGTTGAATTTGAGAAAACAGTTACTGCATTATAATCTTTGCACTTTCTGTATGCTTAAACCCCAAACTAACAGGTCAAAACAGCTCAGCTCACAAGCAAACAACAATGAACCTTGGTTAAAACAGTTTTAAATCTATAGGCTGTATATAAAAGATGGATATAGGCACTATGACATTAAATATTGATTTGCAGACTCAAGTTGAGCATTTTTGCTGTAACAAGTGAGAGAATCACATGACTAAGAGATTGAGGGACTAAGGGGATACCAGTCTGCTTATACGATAGCCACACTCTAAGGATCAACATCAAATAACACTTGAAACTACTAACTGAAAAAATGAACAACTGAAAAATGTTTACTGAGGTATTAAATTAAGAAGCAGAGTAATTTGCTCGTAGATGCTCATAGGCACAGGGAGAACATATAAACTCCACACAGAAAGGCCCCACCCAGCCAGTGGATTCAAACCCAGGACCTGCTGTGAGGCGACAGTGCACCATGCATCAGAATAATGTCATCATAACATCTCCTTATCAGTGTCCTTATTGTGGTGTACAGCTATTGTGATTCAGAGCAGGTTTCAGTGACTTGGGAGTCCTCTGGATTTCTCTAACTCCTCCCAGAGGTAGCTATTCCTAGCATTAAAATACTTTCTTCTAACTCAGCCAGCAGGCACTTTCTTTTATTTATAGGTATTACTTTTCTGCTTTGGGAAATTAAATCAGTAGAAGGGCCAACTGTTGCCAAAGAGTTGCAAGCATACATATTTACATTTTCAAAAATAAGTGTATGCTCTAGCATTTTTCCCATGTTTTTTTTTTCTTTTTCTTTTTTGAGTTTCAGGCACTTTCTCTTCATTAACAATGAAAGTGTCATGTATTTCTGGTAAATATCTAGCTGTATGTAAATAATTTTTACTCTTAAACAAACAACGATTTGGTATGCAGAGGCTCTTGATAGAGGTTTTTTTTTAATCTACTTTCATTAGTTTAGTGAAGCATGTGAATCCATTTAAGATTGGTGCTTTAATAGTTCCTTAACAAACTAAAATATATGCAGATTCTAAACTTTTTAGTATAATCACAACATCTGGCAGCAGCTGTTCTTTTTCTACAAAGAGACGGTGAGTCCCTGAACAATTGTGACCCATTCTGCAGCTGAGAAATCAACTCACTGACAACACCTGTCATCATCAGCTTCAGATCAAGAAGAACAAGCACACAGATGAAAGAGCCAGATGGATAGTGTCTTAATTGATGGCAAATTATCACTGTTTACTCAATAAAAAGAACATCCACGAAGAGAAGAAAACATTGCAAGTAAGATAAGACTTTATATTTTTTAATGATGAAGGAGTCTTAGACAACAAATGAACTCCTTAAAGATGTGCGAAGTGTGGCACGATAGGCGTTATTAGCTAATTAGCTCATCTGTTTCTGTGATAATTTATAGAAATCAACTTTTTCCAATTTACTCTCTGTTTAGAAACTTAAAAAGGTTCATTTCTCTATACTTTATACTTCAATACTCTATACTTTTCTCAGGGATTTGCATCTCAGCCCCATCAACCCCATAACTCAAATATGAAGACCAGTGCGAAGTTCACCCTTTTTTAATCTGAAGGCCATCTCATCCATTTCCAATAAATGTGTTCAGATGAGAGCTATTCTCTAAATTCCACTTTATCTTTAGCTAGGGTCCTTAACTTGAATTACATCGAGTCTGGGTCATACAGACACGCTGCTGTGCTGAACACCATATAACTGTAATTGAATTCAGGTTCAATTATAGCACAATATATCACCATCATTATAGCCATTTCAAAGGCCCAAATGAATTCTCGCCACAGAGAAAGTTTTCATTATTTTAAAAAAAAAAGATTCTCTCATTCCTTAAAATACTCCTATTGTGTATTTATATACTGCTTTGTATCTGAGTTCCACCTTTTGCTCTCATTTAATTAGGTTTTGTAATGTTTAAATAAAAGTATCAGTGCAAGCACACAACAGACTACAAACTTAATCTAAAACTACAAAAAAAAAAACATAATTAATCATCAACTTAAATGATGCAAGACTCATTACAATTCCCTGCATGGTTCCTTTCTATAATTTAACTATTTCTCTGTGTTTGGCATTTGTCCTCCTCTGGTTTGTCTTGAATCTTGAAATCATTTGAGCATGCAAAATATTAAATTAAAGACCTTCTTTAAGCACATACTAATTTTCTGTTTGCTAAGAATATTAATCATCTAATAACTAGGTTAAGTCACCTTTTCATTTGAGTTGAATCATTTTGCAATGGCCCAACACTAAAGCTCTGCTAGAAATGTAATTGTAAATGTAGGTTTGAAAAAAAAAAAAGATAATTAGGCTTTATATTTTCAAGTGGATTTATTCCCACTGCTTTCAAGATCCTAAAACTCCATCACAGATTATAATATTTGGGGAAATATGCTTTTTTTGGGTCAGGTAGCTTGGCTCCATCCAAAAAGACCAAAATCTCAAAAAAGCAGACTCATTTACACATTTGTATCTTGGGTTTATTTTGGTTTTTGTTTGTTTGACGGTTTGTTTTCTTTGTTTTTGGCTACATGTTGGAGCATCTACACATTCACCTGAGATGTCTGTGCGGTGCCTCCACCTACAGCTTGAGTTGCCAGACGTGGTAAGTATACATGATGGTGCAGATCTCAGAACTCAGCCCAGACTTCACTGTTGAAATAAGACTAGAGAAAGCTGCAGACAGGCTCTGCATGTCAAGGATCGGCTGTGTGGCAGGCAGATTGTGGTCCCAAATGCAGGACTCAGGAACAAGGAGTTAACTCAAAATGCAGCTTTAATGCTGATATTTCACATAAATACTAAAAATCCAAAACATCTGCAGGTCAGGACCAGGGAATTCCGAATACCAGGAATCTTAGGAACACAGGGCAAGGGGACAACGAGACCAAGAATAAGGGGGTTGAAACAACATATACACACACAGGAGAAGGAGGGGAGAGGCAACAGGTGGGGAACCCAGCTGGAGACAATCATTGAAATAGGAAGTGAAACTAGACAAGATACAGATGAACAAACCATTTAAAATAAAACAGGAAATAAGATAACTAAATGGAGACAGGATTAACTTGACACAGGAAGGACCGATGCAGGGGAATAATGAAATACAAAAGGCAACCAGGGACAAGACAGAAAGAGAAGCAGAATGGAAATATAAAATGGAACTAACTAAATAGAAACCCTCAATCACAGCAAGAAGACTAAACTAGCAAGCCTAGAAAATAAATCAGAAAATGAAAAAGGTTTCTAAAGTCCAAGTTACAAGGAACTGAAAATATGCAAGAGTCACTGGAGAAGGTAAAGAACATAAACACTTACAATATAAACTACCCAAGAAACAAGGAACAAAAATCAATATAAAAACTTCTTTAAACCAAAGAGAGTTGGTCCAAGGGTCCAACTAGCATGCAGCCTGTTCAGTTACATAATTTCCCTCAGGGATTAATAAAGTATTGGGAAAAAAAAACCAAAAAGACTCAGGAACCATGACACTGCACCTCTGTTTTTTGGTCATTGTTGTGTCAAACAGCAAAGGTCTGATCAATGGCAAAGACCGTGAGTTAGTGATGGAGGAAGTATTTGCAAAAACAGAAATAAAAATGAAAACTGAAACTGAACTGAAAATTTAACTTATCAGAAAATTGGCATAACCTGCAAAATCTGTGTAAAAGCTTAAGTCTGTGATATAATTTTCAAATTAGTTACATATATTAAGTGGTTATATAGTTTTGACTTTTAAGCCTTTACTGGAATATACGTTCAAGTAAAGTGTTATTTTTCTCATTTTTCTCATTGCTGCTGAGTCACGATGCACTCTTCTGTTTTGTATTTACCAGGCTCTGATATGTGGCTACTTTCCTGTGTTCTGTTTGGGCAAATAATAATAATAAAATAATTCATTTTTAAACCACTGGGTTTTATTAACTCAACCAAGTTCTTAACATTGAGATGTCACACATCACAGTCTTGGGATGCTGTAGTCAGTATTATATTAAGATTAATTAGCAAGCTAACTGTAAATCTTCTAAATTTGCAAAACTGTGACTTACAACAGATAACAGACAACAGGTCTGGTAGCACAAGTTTTGGTAACTTATGCTCGCCAACCTTCTTCTCCTTTGCTTTTCTGGCATCTTCATGTTTTTTTCAGGTTGCTCTCCGGTGCATCCATCGGAGTATGAATGTGTGAATGTTAGCTAGAAAGTACTTAAAAGATCTGGGCCAGTATAGAAAAAGGTGCTTGTTTGAATGGATGTGAATGGGTGAATGAGGCATGTTGTATAAACCGCTTTGAGTGCTCAGAGAGAGTAGAAAAGTGCTATATAAGAATCAGTCCATTTACCATTTACCTATGTGTGCATGGCTCCAGAGGAGAGGCAGCTGCAGATTGATGTGACAATATTGTGTGTCTTTGTGTGGTGGAGATAATTTTGTTTACCACAGAAGATTATTAGTTGTATGAACTTATACTTTAAATTCATAGTTTGAGATAAAAAAAATAAAAAATCCTATTCCTGCCCCACCCATTGATATTCCTTGCTGTGTAATGTCATAGCATTTTTTTTCAACAGAGATAGGTTTTCTGCTTTTTTCAGTGTTGTCAGTGTATTAAATTCTTGGGAATCTACACCTATGTCTTCAACCAATTAATCTTGGGCAATTTGTAAATAGGGTTTGTGACATGGCAGGTTGACTCTTTACATCACACTAGGCTGTTTTAACCGCAAACAAAAGCCCTCCAGGTTGGAGGCTGCTTCCTGAAATCTTTCCTTTAAAACAGATTTCATTTGGCAGGAGTAAGTGACCTCCATATTAACCACTGAGCCTTTGAAACACAGCATCCTTTGTTTGTCCATAATGAATGTGGATCTGAGTGCAGCCTCAGCACACCTTCACATAACATAGCTCCATTTTCTCAGCAGAGCAAGTTTGCTAATTAGAATGATTGTTAGCCAGTTTAATTGGGTCTGCCAGCAGCAGTCTCAGGAGTCACAGGATGCTCACAGAGGTAATTGCATAGGAGACAGAGTGAGAGTGGTTGATGCACTCTCACAAAACTTCCCAAAAACCTGCACTTCACAGGCACAATAATGGGTTTCCTATCTTTTTTCAATTACAGAAACCGAATGGGGACTGTAATGAAGAATTAGTGTGAAAACCAAAAAGGTTTTTGCCATAAAAGAGGTAATAATAAGGAAACAGGAGTCTGAGAAGCCACAGAGAGCAGCTATAATTTTGAAAACCTGCACTATAAGTGAGGCATGTTTTCATGTCTAGAATCTATTTTTATTTATTTATTTATTTAGTATTTAGCTACATATACTGGGATTTTTCACTTGTTGCACTCAAACTTGCACTCACTTGTTATACCTATGTATTTCCTGGATGAATACATTCACTGGCCATTTCATTAGGCACACCGTCAACTGCTCCTCAATGCAAATATCTAATCAGCCAATCACATGGTAGCAACTAAATGCATTTAGACATGTAGGCATGGTCAAGATGACCTGCTGAAGTTCAACCCACACATCAGAATGGGGAAGAAAGGGAAACTGCTGATCTCCTGGGATTTTCCTGCCCAACCATCTCTGTTGCTCTCATTGAGATGCTAAAACATTTAGTGATATCTTTATTGTTAATGCCAATTGGCCGTGACATTTGCCACTGACCTACCAAGGACAATTCTTAAACTATAAAAAAAATGACTGGGCATACAGATGAATTGTGCAGCACCTGAAGGAAATGAGGAAACTGTGATAAAAGTTACATTTTTCTTCATATAAAAAGAAACTGAAAAGATTCACCATTATAATGATAAGTATTTGATTATCTAATTCAACCTCTTCATTAGCTATGACGACCTCCCATTTCTCTAGTTCCTGAGTTCCGTTGCCACATCATAGGAATGGCAATGATGTTGCTCAGGTTCCTCCGAACTACATTTAAATTCCTTTCCAGGACTTCAACTTGTTTTCAACTTATTTATCACTGAGACAATAATCTGTTCTCTTGTCAGAACACCTGGAAAACAGTGCTGATAGAATACAAATGCAGCGTGTTGAGAGCTCTTTGGGACCAAAGGCAGGACTCGTGGCAGTGTTTCAGATGCACTTAAGTGAACTGCACTGGAGCTAACAAGAGTGAGTGACTGGTAACCACACACATTCAACGTGTTGACATTTAAGATGTCAGTGCAAACTGCAGCATTTAAAGCAGACCCTCAAACTGTATTTAAAAAAACACCCAAAGTTTGAATCGGCTAGCTTTATTATGGCACTTTGTACATGTCAGGATACAAACTCAACATTCTGGGTTTCTTGGTTCAAACAGCACATAAAACAATCAAGAACATTATTTCATTGCATAAAAAAAACTACAGAAGGATTCTGGAAGCTGCGTAATTTCTTACCACACATACAGACATCAAATGCCAGTGTAGGAGTGACAGTTTATCTGAAATTTTCTCCAACCAATAAGTCATTTCCTTTTGTAATCACCAGTGAGATACAGCCTGAGATTCTGATTGGTTTTCTGATTTTGTGTCATTAAAGGACATGTTGACATTTTTCAGGCCTGTCTGTATGAAACGATGGACATAGCCTGTCAGCTCTAAAACCTAAAGTCTATATGAAAGAGCCTGAATGTTTTCTAATGGCAAGCAGAGGGCGACATATTTTGTAGAAGGCTAATAAAATTGCCCTATTGCCTTATTTAATACCTTTTTAACAGTTTTCATATTAATTGATACTCTTAATAATTAGTTTGGGGTTTTCATTAACACTTCTTGATGTTCATTTTATAGATTACATTTGGATTAAAACAGACAAAGCAGGGTACAATTTACACTGTATGAGCATTCAGTGTTCTCAATCAGATGCAGCCCTTGCTTGTGACATCTGCTTTAAAAAAAATATCAGTGGCTATGTCTATCTTTTATGTACAGTCTATGGTTCTGGGTCATCTGAGTTAGTTACCAGAATTAACTTTGGAAGACTTTGCTTTTGCCCATTACTGCCAGAAAAAATGGGCTAGATGTTTTCACAACCAGTGGAGGGAAAATGTAAAAATGCAGCCGAGAAAATGAGTGTTGGTATTTAAAACAATAACTTGACCCTTTTATTGTATTAATGTTATGATTAAATCCATTTTAGACTGTACCATATTAGTGGCAGACTTTTATTTTGAAATGGCTCAAAGTAACATTTGTTTTGAACATTGGTATCAAGAGGTTGGTTTATGAAATGTCAAATTCAAATTTGTATTACTTAAGTAGATGTCTTCACATAGTTTTTTCTCCAACCAAAACCCAGAGATTTTTATTTTATCATCAATATAATGTACATTGTACAATGTACAATATAATTACATTATATTTAGTAAGGTGAAATGGTGGCTAGTCTGCTTGTTTAACAGCTTAATAAAAAAACTGGTTCAGTTCTAATTCTGATTTCCTGGACACAGTGTCTCTCAGCATAACACAACAGTAATGAAAAGACAAACATTGAATACTCATCACTTCTTCTGCAGTCAAAAATACAGATATCTTCAAGAAAACTGTACAAAATCCATTCCTGTATGTAAAGGAGCATCGCAGGTTGGTGCATGTAAACACACTCCGACATCCATCCACACAGACTTTGTGCACAGAATTGTTTTACACACAAACACATGTGGGTTCCCAGGGATCCAAGGTAAACAGGTTGCATTGAAGTGCTACGAGATCTTTCGTTGGCACAAAAGGAGTAACATTTACAATATGTACAACTAAGATTAAATGATCAGTTTTCATGCATTTTTTAAAAACAAACTCTTTTGTAGAAAATAAAATTTTCACATTCCATTTGATTATTTTGTTTTGTTTCTGTTTGTGTGAAAAGAATGCACTGGTGTCAAATGATAATCACTGAACGCTGCATGTATTTATTCTGTTCTGTTGATTGTATGATTATACTGATGCATGAGCAGTAGGAATAAACAGGAAGCATTCTGCAATTGGCATTGAGTTGAATAAAGCAATAAAATTAAAAAACATGCTACCAAAAGGTACTCCAACAGGAGTCACAATAAAACCGACTGACTGAGCAATCCTCTGAGTGGGAGACCCAACCTGACACACTCAGCTAGAGTGCAATAGTGTGAGAAGTAAAACATTTAGGCTTTGCTTTTTTAACGAGTCCAATATTTTCAACAACGTAGCTAGTAGTTAGCTAT
The DNA here is from genome assembly GCA_015108495.1 of Heterochromis multidens. NCBI lineage: Eukaryota > Metazoa > Chordata > Actinopteri > Cichliformes > Cichlidae > Heterochromis > Heterochromis multidens. The sequence goes on along the minus strand of VUQS01067701.1, from coordinate 10,002 downwards.
AAATTACCAGATCATTTCACCAGGTACTTTGGTTCAAATTATAAGGGAAATGGAGCTGCAGTTAATGACCCATTTTGTTCAAGAAGACAAAAAAAATCTGTGTGTTAGAGTGGAAAAAAGTTTATAAACTAACATCAATATTCATCGGTTTTATTAGAAAATCCATTTAACTTTGAAGTGCCACACATCACAGATTCACTTGTGAAAGGTAAACATTCATTCAGTCGATGTTTCTGACACCTGTTAATTAACCTGCATGTCTATTTGTAGTTTTTAGCTGTGCTGGAAATTAACAAATTAGCAAATCGATGTAACAAATACAAAATAAAGCATACTCTATAATTTAAACATAATTCCTAAAATGTAATAATTTCATCCTAACTTAAACCATACTGGACCTGTGAAATAAGGTCACTCAGTACAGCACATGTCCCATCTAATCAAGCATGTTGTTAGTCTTTCTGAGAAACAATCATGGATACTGGCAATATTTTGTAAAGGTTTTTTTTTTTTTTGGCTTTTTTCACATGGTCAGGTCTCAATAGGTCATACACAGTAGAGCTGTGATGATCCAAGTGATAATCTAGATGACCTCTGCCATGGCTTCTTCTGTTTTCCATTCTTGGAGGCTTTGTGGGCAGCCAGGCTTCATTTATCTAACTTAACAGAAAGGAAAAGTAAATGTAGAAGGGGCTATAAAAATAACTCTCTGTAGGAGGTTAAACCTCAGACGTTGGTGACCATCCTTCTTCTACTATATCAAATACTTCTACAATAAATGTTTATATGTTTTCTCCTTTAGATCCAAATCTCCTGAAAGTTCATTCCTGCACAAGTGAAAACTTGGTCTCACAAGACTTCCCTAACTTGATCAACTCTTTTCTTACTTAAGAAATACAGACATTTCTATCTTTTATTAAACTGAAATATAATAAACAGGTGGCAAATTTCAAAGGCATAGGCATTTCTTTGAAATTTTCTAAAACATATTTTACAAATTGGCTAAATAACGACTTATCTAAACTGTGGGAATCTTTTGGAAAAACTGTTGAAAAATATGGGACTCTTTAAATAAAAACATTACCAACCACTTAAAACTACAACCTCCACCCTTGTCTTTGAAATCAATAAATAAATTAAAATCCAGACCTGAATAAATATGACAAGACAAAATAGTGATTATTTGAGGAAGTAAGACTGTGACTTTTGGGCAATTAACCAACCTGCTGTAAAACTGAGGTATTCCTCTGACATCATTCTCTCCCTTTGGTACCTCAATTTCTGGCTGACTGACCAGCCCTGTATCATTCAGAGGAGTATGCAGAGGAAGTTCAGTAGACTCCAAGGCTGGCCAGCAGGCCTTTAGAGAGGGGAAGATTATCAGCTCACTGGGAGAGGACCAGTGCAGGGTTTGGTGAACAGACTGTGAAGTTCTTCTGGAAAGGTTTGTGGAGTGAGTTGGTAAGCTTAGGTCCGCACCCAGCTGATAGGCACCCAAAAGGACTCTCGCTCCAGCCTCTCCAAAATACCTCGCAGTTCTGCACAAGCACTGGCCGAGTCCTCCTTGATCAGAACACGGTCCACTAGGTGTCCATACTGCTGATCAATCTGAATGGCAGACTGACGCATCTCCTGGAGGTCTTCATCCTGTTGAAGAAAGGCAAATAAAGTTTTTTGTTTGTTTGTTTTATACAGTTAGGCACACACAAAGTACTCCTATGCTTTTAATTCAGCAGGCATATATTAGTGCCTTAAGAGGCTGGATCTTCTGCAGGTAGTACCTGGACATGATCCAACATCTACATAATGCAGACTCTTAAACTTTTAGGTTCTTCTTAACTGCAAGAATTATATATTTTTGATTAGGGATGCACTCACATAATGGCTGTTCATCGGTATTGCTTATAATGGCCTTGTTGACTGACAGTGTCACATAAGCAAATGCGCTGATATAATCTGATGTTAGTGACCATTTTTTATCTGTTGTGTCACATCAGTATTGCATTGGCTCAATGTTCAAAGAGTGTGATGAACAGCTAAAAGACTTCCAGTGTTTTTTTGGCACAAAGGGGAGAATAAATAACTACAAAAACATAATAATCAGAAAAAAAAATTCAATTTCAATATTAAATTGGTATTTTTAAACATCAACATTAGACCAATATTTCACAATCTGGGCATGCTGAGTTTCAATTACAAATTGCAATTTTGAATACAAGCTCCAATCCCAAAGAATTGTTATAGACAAGTATGAAAGATTACTTCAGTTTGCTGTTTAATTGATTCAGTTTCTGTAATGAATTTTGCTTATCAAAATAAAGCAGTTTGTACACAGCTGTCAATATTTCCAATACTGTATATCTACTATAACAGATATAGTATACTTGCGAGTTCGTAAGAATTGTGCAGTACTGTAGGTAATATTTGCTAAGCACAATGGAAAAAGAAAGCAAAAGAAGTCCAACTACATTTGCAAAAGCTTTGAACAGGACATCTGTTATTGGTAAGAGAAACAAGTCTCACTGTAATGCGACCATGCTCTCCCCCTCCTGGTGAGGTGGCTGCACTGCGACGACGTCTGCTCTCAGGAACACGAGGTTTGACAAATATAACATACGGCTTGAACTCTGCTGTCCGTAGCCTCTTCAGAGCCTGGAGTGGTGGAAGATTTACATCAAACAGAGAAAACAGAGATCAGAAAGGAAACGGGAAGGAACAAAGTCAACAGTGATACGTCAAACTCTCTGCTTAGTGAGCAGGCCTGACATGACTGCCTGCCCCTGCCCACTCAGGTACTCAGTAAAGTGCTGCTGCATGCAGACTGAGTAACTCATTGTGACATGTTATGGCAGTGCATTCTTTGGATGAACATTAAACGGGATGGGCTCTGTAATGTGACCCTTACCTCAGGCTGCACGTCTACTATACACATCTTATTCTTGGCCTGTACAGAGCGGATAGCCTCAATACTGGTACCATATTGGTTCTCCTTGTATTCCCCATGCTCTATGAACCTGTGTAGCAAGAATTAAACCTTTATTTAAAGAAGCAATACAACAAACTTGCACGACTCAATGTGGCATAAACAGAAACCTACTTGTTGTTCAAAACATCTGCATCAAACTGCTGTTTGGTGACAAAGTGGTACTCTACACCATCCTTCTCGTGTGGTTTCTTGGGTCTGGTTGTATCTGTGGGAACACAAGAGCAATTTAGCGATGTGTGTAGAGTTTTGGTAATACATTTAGAAGGGTTAAGCATAAAAATGTTGAGTGACTCACGTGGTACAGCTACTGCATAACGATGTGGGTTTTCAGCAATCACCCTCTGTTTGAGTTCATTAATTCTTGCTCCAAGAGAACCTTTTGGAAACAAATGGTGAATATATGTGTGAACAAAATGACACCATGTTGTAATACAAGTTGTAATCCACTAGATGTCACTGTAATCACAGGAGTCCTTTTGTGCTTCTCAGTCTTACCGATCAGAACCACCAGGCGGGGCCTCTCATTTGGCCTCTGCTGATAGCGGGTCACCTCCTCATAGGTCAGGAAATCTGGTTCTCCAGGATCAGAGCCCTCTCCCGATGATCCCTGTCTGTCTTTACGACTCAGCCGGAAACTTCTCCGTAAACCAGCTAGAGTGAGGCCACAGATGGGAAGGAAGAAGAAACAGAAAACAAAAGGTCTTTGGTCAGATGTACGACAAAGTTTACTAGTGCACAGCAATTTGATAAAATAGTGAACAAACATATTTTAGATAAAATAAAGACCAACCCACAGATCATGCATTAAAAACCTTTGTAAAGAGTGCATATGGATTAATATAGTTCCATCTTATTGGAAGTGTAAATACTTGATAGTGTGAGATATACAGTAAGCAGAAGTTGGAGCCAGTTAGATGTCATGCTTAAAGTAAAAACTGGATCACATGCAGCTGATAGTAAATATGTTAGGTGAAATACCTAAATTCTGTTATATTTTAAGCATTTTGATCATTTTAGCATTTAAAAATAGATTTCAGTGACCCAACGTAAATATCATTTTGCTTTTATGTATTCAGAAAAGGCATGCTGCTTTCAACAAGGCTACAGTGCTGAGGCAGGACAGAAAGGACAACCTGGTCCTGGGAGACGCCACATTAAAAGGAAAAGACTGGGTCTCCCACGATCAGGACTGTCTGTATCCCCCCTGTCAGTGGTATGTACCTGTGGGAATGAGCGGCACTGTACCTGAATAAAATTCCCAGGAAAACACCTGGCCACAGGAGGGCGCCACTGCTTTACACTTAGGAGAGACTATAACTGGCGTTAGAGCATCACACAACCCAGCCTTACACCTCCACACAGGGTGAACAAGCAACAAACGTGCCTGGTTGAGTGTGCAATGCGTCCAACGCAGCAGGGCCCTTGTGGGTGGGGAGGTGGTGGTGGAGGGGTTAATTCTGGGGGTAGGGTTAAGCAGTGCACTGACCAGAGCAGCAGGGACAGTTAGTTAGATGCAGGGCAGGAGGGATGGGCGGGTTTAGGAGGATCCAAACACTGCCAGGTGGAGGTGGTGAGAGGAGGGATGAGAAGGGGAAGGGTTTAACAGCTCCAAGCAGGTTGACAGGAAGCACAAATACTATTTAGTAAAGTATTTTGTGTTACAGTGAGAGAGGGCTGTTAAGCTTTAAGCTGTGTTTAGATCACTCCTTGTTCTTATACTCATTACAGGAGCTCTCAGTATGGAGGAGCAGATGAGGGGTCAGGCTGGGTTGAAGAAGGGTGAGGGAGTGGAGGTCAGTGGAAGGCTAAAGAGCAGATGAAGAAAAAAGGGACTCATTTTTTCCCCTCGTCCACAGCATCAATTCAGTAAAGCTTGTTATCACAACATCCCTCTAGCCTGGCTGTCTATTTAAATGCAGGAAGCATAATTTTATAATTTACTGTGTTGTAAGTTATTATATTATTTCACACGTTTAGGGAAAAAAGTAAATAAAGTGGATTTCCCTATTCATGCACGAGTAACATGTTACTGAACATTTCTCTCCATATGTGTTGAACTCCATGCCCCACTATAGCTACCTCAATATGCTAGCTGTTATTTGGATTTAATTGATACATTTGTCTTGATAAAGTTTAAAACGTGTCTCTCTAACAATTGAAGTATTTAGTGAATAGGGTAAAAATGTCACTAGATATCACAATAAAAAAAAATTAGGTTCTGAATGCTTCTGTAAAATAATTATTAAAAAAAACTTCACAATAAAGACAAGAATAAAACTAACGTTTGGTGGATGCAACTGCTACTGAGGTGGAGATTTCTGGCTAGAGAAACTGGCCTGTAAAGATACTTGATGTAAATCCAGAATTTTTTATTGGAAAATAAAATTTACTGGTAATATTTTAACTAACAGATTTCACCATGAACCTCCCAAGTGATTACTTACACAATTTTTTTTGCATTAGTTTCTTTTTTCTTTTTGAAACGTTATGTCTGTGTTACATTTACAAATACACTCACTGGCAACTTTGTTTGGCACTCCACATTGTTTGTTAAATCAAATATCTAATCAGCCAATCATTTGGCAGCAACTCAATTCATTTAGTCATGTAGACATGGTCAAGACGACCTGCTGAAGTTGAACCCACACATCAGAATGGGGAAGAAAGGTGGTCTGAGTACACCACAAAGTGCTGATCTACTGGGATTTTCTCACATGACCATCTCTAGGGTTTACAGAGAATGGTCTGAAAAAGAGAAAATATCCAGTGAGCAGCAGTTCTCTGGGAGAAAATGGCTTGTTGATGCCAGAGGTCAAAGGAGAATGGCCAGACTGTTTTGAGCTAATAGGAAGGCAACAGTAACTCAAATAACCACTCATTACAGGTATACAGAAGAGCATCTCTGAATGTATAGCACGTCGAACCTTGCAGCAGATGGGCTAAAGTAGCAGAAGACCACACTGGGTGCCATTCCTGTCAGCTAAGAACAGGAAACTGAGGCTACAATTGACATGGGCTCGACAAAATTGAATAGTAGAAGACTGGAAAAATGTTGATTGGTCTGATGAGTCTTGATTTCTGCACTGACATTCAGATGGTAGGGTCAGAATTTGGCATAAACAACATGATACAACCTGTCTTGTATCAGTGGCTCAAGCTAATAGTGGTGGAGTAATGTTGTGGGGGATATTTCATTGGCACACTTTGGACCCCTTAGTACCACACCACATCCTACGTGAGTAATGCTGCTGACCATGTCCCTTTATCCCTACAGTATACCCATCTTCAGGCTGCTTCCAGCTGGATAATGTGCTGTGTCACAAAGCTAAAACCGGTTTCTTGAACTGCATTCAAATGACCTCCACAGTCACCAGTTTGCTTCCAACAGAGCACTTTTTGAATGTGGTGGAATGAGAGACTCACATCATGGAGATGCAGCCTACATATCTGAAACAACTGCGTGATGCTATCATGTCATTGTGGACCAATATTGCTGAGGAATGTTTCCAGCACCTTGTTCATTTCATCAACATTTTTACTGTTCTGAAGAATTAAGGCAATTCAGAAGGCAAAAGGGGGTCCAACCCAGTACTAGCGAGGAGTACTTAACAAAGTGGCCAGTGATTGTATGTGCGAATTTGGATAATTGTCCAATAAACAATGTGCAGAAAAAAACAAACTAAATGTGCATTTTTCTAATTTTCGCAAAAATCCTCCACTATATTGAAAGAAAACATGCCGTGGAAGCAAAATGGCTTCAAATCTCAAAGTTGTGCCTTAAACAGCACCAAGTAACACGCTTATTTTCCTTCTGAAAATTTCTAACAAAATAATAACTTGTTTTGTATGATGTACAACTGTACAGTCTGCACCACAAGACCTGACAGTGATGCATCCCTAAACTCTCTTGTAACTAATTATTCAGTGGAGTCTTCAAAGAGGCAGCTCTGTTACTAGCACCTGCTGTGAGTATGAGACGGTACTTCCTACACTACCTTTTCCCCATCCTCATTTAACATTGTAGCAGTTAAATAATTTACTCATATGCATATCTACTTTCTCTTCAACTATCAAAATGAATTGCTGACCCTCATCTAATTTCTCTGACTCTTCTCTGGCACTGACTTTGAAAATCATCTCTTTTGACCCTTCAAAACCTTCACCCTTCCTCTTATCCCTCAACCCTGGGCCCCAGAAGAGGCAACCTTCCAAGCAGTTATTTTGGCCCCCAGCCCAAAGCACCCAGGGAACCAGCACACAGCCAGACTGCAACAGTCACAGAGCAGATAGGAAGAAGGAGGTGGAGAAAGATATGCACGCTCTCACCTATGTACTGTCCATTGAAATAGCCCTCACAGTCACAGTCCTCTGTAGGGAGGCAAGCAGGGAAAAGAGGGGGGTAAGCACAGGATAAGAGACCTGGAAGAGTTGAGGAATAAGGGACGTGGAAAAGTTTGAGAGGGGTGGGCGGGCCACGGTTGCTGCAGAGGGGAGGCAGGGCCCAACTGGCAACAGGCAGGCAGGCAGACAGCAGGAGGAGGAGAGAGTGGAAGGGCAGCCAAGAGATGATGAAGATGCGCTGTTGGAGGCAACAGCCACTAAACAAAGGCTTGATAAAGAGATTTAAGGAGAAGGGAGAGGAGAGAGATGGCTCTACATCTGTATATGAGTCAGCTGTGAGACAGATCTCTGTATACACACACGTAAACAAGCTTTGTGTCCCCAAAGATGTGTAGCTCATGTACAAACTGCCTATACAAAACAATCTGTAAGCAAAATATCAGTTGTTTTTACTCATCTGGGGTTTTTTTTAAATAGACAAAAGGATAACAGGAAACATTAATGTAAAGACAAATATGGAAAAACAAAAGACAGAAGATAATAGGAGGTGAGTTTGACGCATAAGAGGAGAGGAGGTATTGTTCTATTCAACAATCTCTGCTCGCCTAAAGACTCCAGGGATGCTGTTCTGCCTGTACCTTACCTGATACAAAAGAAACACACACACTCATGTACACACTCAAACTAGCCACACAAAGAATCTCTATTCTGCTCTGGTAACTAACAGCAGGAGGGGAGGAATTAAGCTGGAAGCTGTAGAAATCCCAAATGCACACCCCAGTAGCACACATGCAAGCTTTACACACACACATATATCCACACACAGAGGCTTTCATCAATATTATTACTCTGTGATTTGTGTGTGGATGTTTGTTTGATTGTTGTTGCTGTGTTTGTGGCTGCACATGTACCCACCTTTATCGCATCCTTGATCATCTGATGCATCAATGAAGGGCAGAGTAAAATGTTAACTAAGGTAAAGGACAGGTGATTTTGTGCTGATGACATTTAGGAAAATTGGAAATTCATTACAGAGGAAAATTAGTCTAAATTTAGGAAATCGTCATTAAACTGATGTCATTCTGAGACAAGGAGGGGGACCCGCATGTTAAAGTGGGTTAAAGCGGGAGAGTGGATGGAGGCCGAGACAGAAGAGTTCTCGCAGGTTTGCTGCTGTGCAGTGTAGCAGAGCTAGTTGCCATATTGCTAAGCTCTTGTTGTCTCCGCACAGCTCTCGCCTAATCGGATCGCCTGCAGCTTATGTGCCACGAAGAGCCACCGCTCACATCATCCACTCACCTGGCTGTTTACATGAATCCACTATAGTATCAACTGAAAAAGTGAGAAGCGCAGCATATTAACAGGGCTTTGTTTCTCAGTGGACGACTGTTGTTACACAGTCTGGAGTTAAGCTGAACTTGCAGCCTGCTTACTGGCCAGATGGACTAAACATGAAAGAGATTAATTCATATCTGTGATCCCTCCCTCTGTCTCTGTTCCCCTCCACCTCTCATCCTTTTTCAAAACATGTCTACATTGCAGCATTTAGAGAATGGACAGTGAATACTAATGGATCTGAGAATGCCAATTAGTAGCAAAAAAGACGGTCAAAAAAATAAAAGCCAGTGAAAACATATCTGAATTTATACAGTGGTGATATTATCCTTTAATGACTGAAGAATAGTAGAAAATGAAGAGCTGATGGTGAGAGAAGTTGCAGGTTATAAAATGTAATTATGAATAGATGCTGAAGATGCGGTGAAATCCTAGGAAGCAGAAACTTACAGACAGGCTTTTTAGGGGATTTTGGATTCGGGAGTGTGCCCATTTTCATCCTGTAGGCCAGTCGCCTGGGGAAGTGTGCAGCAGAACAAAGAACCAAAGAGGATAAAGGCAGAAAGAGAGTAAAGAGAGTGAGCAAAAAGTAAGGAGGGACTGTCAGGCCTAAAAGATGTGAATATGAAAGGCAGAGGAATATACAACACACGCATGAATGGATGTATTATGAGACAATAAGTCGCTGGGCACAGACAAATAAGACAGCTGTTTGTATTTTTTTTCTGTCTCTTTGTGCTTATTTTGTATTTCTGAAGTGATTTGACTTTCCAGCAAGAAATGGCAACAATCTCCTCAGACAGACATCTGGGCCAGTAAACCTATTCAATCCATTCCTATTCAATCATCCAATCCATCCCTGATGAGCAGACTTGAGTTCATGTCACTTTTGTTCAGTTACAATCAATGTAACCCAGTCTTACCCTAATCTGTTTGTCCTAAACATAAAAAAATTTTTATTTAGGTATTTCTGAACCATAGCTCTCTCTGTGTTTAAGCTGTGTGTGGTTATTAATCCACCAGATGCTGCGGTGTTTGACAGGAATCTTCCAGCCAGCTGAGATCATCTTAATAGCAGATTATGACACTTAGAGTTTCAGCATGCGCCTATTCAAGTCTGCATTTCAATTAAATTTTTTCCACAATGATTTGATGCTCCATCTACTCATAGTTGACCCTTTAAAGTGGAACACATGAATGTGGATTTAAAAGATTAATGTCTGGATAAAATAAATATCTATGGCATACGGGTGAACCATTCAGTTCTGCCACAGTAGGATCATTTTAATCGTTAAGACAATTCAAAAGATACAAGACCTCCTTCTGGGTGTTCTCACCTT
>VUQS01067700.1:0-10635 GCA_015108495.1 Heterochromis multidens | reverse complement strand
AGGATTTGGGGGGGGTGGTTTTTTTGGGGGGGGGGGGGGGGGTGACAGGAGGAGAGAAGCTAAGGAGAAGCTAAGGAGAGACTGCAACTCTGCTTTCTGGTGGCAAATATGGATAGTCACATTTTGGGGCATCCATTTCATAGTGGATGTTGTTAATTGGCGCTATTTGAATTACTGAATTGAATATAACATTATTTGGATGTGTCACCACTTTGCCAAGGTTGGGAAGAAGACCCAAACTGTCATCCACAGATGAGAAGAAATTGGTTAGGATGTTCAGGAACATCTGAAGAACCACCTTAAGCCTGCCATGAACACCTTCGCACTCGATTGAAAATGCCTTCTGGAGAAAAGTTTTACAGTTAGATGAGACAAAGATTGAGTTATTCAGCCACAATGATGAGGTATGTTTGGAGGAGTAAAGGTGAGGCTTTCAAACCTAAGAACACTGTTTCAACTGTCAAACATGGTGATGTTAGCATCCTGCTCTGGGGCTGTTTTGCTGCCAGTGGCACTGGTACATCACACAAAGTAGATGTATTAATGAAGGAGGAGGACTAACTCCAAATTCTTCAACTTCCTTTTCTTTTCCCCTCACCCCCAACCAGTCGCGACAGATTGCTGCCCCTCCCTGAGCCTGGTTCTGCCACAGGTTTCTTCCTGTTAAAAGGGAGTTTTCCTTCCCACTGTGCTTGCTCATAGGGGGTTGTCTGATTGTTGGGGTTTTCTCTGTATTATTGTAGGGTCTTTACCTACAATATAAAGCGCCTTGACTGTTGTTGTGATATGGTGATATATAAATAAAATTTAATTTGAAATCAACAGCTTGATGGTTGAAACTTGGACACAACTGGGCATTCCAACAGGACAATGATCCCAAATACACATCAAAAGTGGTTTTGGAATGGATAAAGCAGGCTAACATTAAGCTTCTGGAATGACCTACTCAAAGCCCAGACCTCAATCCTACTGAAAATGTGTGGACTATGTTTAAAAGTTGGATCTCTGCCTGGAAACCAACCAATTTAAATGAACTCTACCAATTTTGCCAAGAGTAGTCAGATATCCAGCCAGAATTATGCCAGAAGTTTGTTGACTGCTACTAAAAGTTTCTGGTCAAGGTGCAACTTGCTAAGGAACATTTAACCAATAATTAGTGGGGATATATTTGAGCCTGTATGTATACTTTTGACTCTGTGTGGATTAGAGGAAATCCAAAGTAAATTCAAACTTGTGTACCCAATTCTTGCTTTTTAAAGTAATTAAAGATGTATGCTGTATAATCATTCCACCGTGGAAAAAGAACAGTTCAAACAAATCATTGAAAGCCCAAAATTACTATGATATTAATGCCCATGTTGAGTCTATGTAAACTTCTGAACTGTATCCAATTCAGGGTGTACCTATCCTAGCTAACAATGGGTTAGGTACACCCTGGACAGGTCACCATGCAGTACCTGGAGAGAACTGAGACACAGTATAGGAAGAATGTGCAGACTACACTTAGAAAGGCCACAAAGAGCCAGTGGATTCAAACCCAACATCATCATGACTACTTGTGTTATTTGCTTTGATGTATGTATCAAACAATGTATGTAACTAATTCTTTTTGTGTCAAATGATTTTTTATGTTCCATGATTTATTTATACACAGACAACACGATTTCCCCCAGGAAGTGAGTTAGAGACACTCAGCATGTGCTTTTGTTCTTATACCAAATTTCACCCAGATGCTCCCCATAAACCACAGCATATTTTTCTGATATTCAGTGTTTGCAAGATTTTATTTTTCATGACCAACTGCCATGGTCTTTCATCTTTATACTATACTAACCTTCCCACAAATTGGCTTTGCCTAATGTTAAGTATATAGACACCAGAGGGGGATTAATCTTCTCACATTTTTCAGAATGTCAACCTCCATGGCCTATGTCAGATGAGATAAATGGGTGCAAATAAAACCATATTTTCATCACGTTTTAAAACACACAACCTCTTATTTTTATATTGTCTTATTCCTTTCTTTCAGTCTCTCAAGTATACATACACTTTAACCTCATGATCAGCCACCATCCTGGAGGAGAGAGGTGTGCAGCTGAAAAGGGGAGTGTGTAGGGGAGATGGATCTGTAATAAATATTTGAAGAGGATAAGAGACAGACCTACATTTTCTCTTTAACTATTGTTTTTATATTGATTTCTTGGTTTAAAGTTCCACTTATTTTGGCTTCTAACAAATCAAGATTAAAATATTTACCTCTACTACATTCTTCAAAGGATAGCTCAGGCAGCACATTTGTAAGCAAACTACAGCTCAGTACTTTAAAAAGACTGAGCATAAAATGCTTTAAAGGATAATTACGGGGTCAGTCTGTGAAAAATCAATCTGTCTCTCATTATCAGTGAATGCTTTCTTTGCAATTTGTTGCTTCATCACCTGTGCATCTTTCATGAGTTTTTGCTTTTTGCATAAGATGGCCTTTATTCACTTAGCTTTAGAGAGGTACGCTGCTGTGAGACTTGTGTTCAGTGCACTGTCCTCATCTGCCTGCTTATACTGAATTGTAGGATCAACTGTAAATGCATCCTAAGACCTTCTGTGATTCAGACCCTTCTGCGGGCTCAAACTAGCTAGAATATGAAACTGGTATCAGTGTGCAGTTAAAAAAAAAAAAGACATTTCCTGTTATAATCTTTTATAACACACCTATCTTGAATGGTGTTATAGTGCTTAAAAGGTCACCCAAAATGAATTTATGAATTTTCCAGTGAATTATCAGAAAACAGATAAAACATCCAGGGTTGTTCCTTTACATCATAGCCATTAAATTGGTACAGTTTTACTGTACGGGTGAAATTATGATATAACCCAAGATGTTGATGCTGAAAGTTGGTTATAGTTTGCTATTTTGAAGTTCAAATAACTATTGGTAACTAGTGAGATTCAAGTCTCAGTCTTACTGTACGTTTGGGCTACACAGCTGAGGTCCATAATGTTTTATTTTTCGACAGTGATCCTTATTGGGGATACATAGAATCTTATAGTCTAGAACTACCTCTTCCCATGTATCAATACTCTGACACGTTTGAATAAAAAAACTTTACTATGAGACAGACAGATTTGGTCTCTGTACGCACATAGTGTGTGAGTAAATAGAGACACTGGGGAGTTTATGTCCCATTTTAAAGCCTATACCAGTGAGAGAGCATGTTAATGTTGTTTAGCAAAAATTATCTAGCCTGCCATAATAATGGGCAGAAGTGTATGTATACATAACATTTGACTGGTTCTTTACTGTTTTTTAAAACTTCTTTTAATGTCAAGCTGTTTGTATATGTGTAAAACGGCTAAGGGCAACAGTGTACTTCTTTAGCTAACTTAACAGTTGTAGCTTTTGTATACATACATAAATGTGTTGCTTAGATCCAACAGATGGATAAATTGAGATCAGGCACAACACTTGACTGAAAGACACTGGCATAAACCACAGATTGGAAATCAACTTGTGCTGTAACTCATATCGCAAATACACCGGTTGATGCAAATTAACTTCTGCCAATTTAAATCATTAAAATAAAAAAATCTATAAATACACACTGTTTCACTATGTTTGATGAGGTCAGGGTGGCATATGAGAAAAATATTTCACAAGGAATTCCACAAGACCCAAAGATGTTTCTACTTTGTTTGCATTTAGAACACAATTATACTGAATTTGTCTTTCTGATGTGAAAAAAAAAACTTAGTATAAAGAATTTTAAAGTGCACACCCACCCTGACAGTTACACAAGTTTAAGCGCTGCTGCATGAACACACACACACCAACACACACTAGAGCCTGTGTCAGAAAATGTGTATGTCTATTGTTGCACATGAAGCTCTCAGAAGGTAATTCTGGGATGTATACGCATTAAGCTCTGGACACCACAGAGGAGTAGCTGTTCTCTCCAAGTGTTTTGCTTGGAGTCTGCCTGGAGGGCACGTGTAATTGGTGCATTGTAGTACAAACTGGTGGGCATCCACACATAGCCTCACAGTGACTCTTGACGAAAACTGTCACTTGGACCCAAGTGGACCCATGTACCCTTGGAGAAGCAGAAAGACCTTGATATGTGTCCTTGATTCAGCACCAGGATTAAATCAGCAAACATTGCGGGGTGAGGGTTTGGTTTTGACAGAATGCCTTTTCTAATCTACTGCTTTGCCACACAGCTTCCATCTGCATCTACGTTTCCATCCAGCTGTCCAACCAATTTCAACTCACTGAATTTCTCTGTGAATAAAATGTAAATATGATGTTCCCATTTGCTGGGGTAGAGCTTTGGAAAAAATTAATGTACAGTTGAGGAAAGAATTATTAGCCCACTTGTGAAAATGTAATTTTTTAAAAGTATTTCCCAAGTGCTGTTAAACAGAGCAAGGGATTTTTTTTTTTAACACAACTTTTCCAAACATCCTAGTTTTATTTTGAAAGCTTACGTTATTTTACTTTGCACACAGAAACAAAATTATTTCACAAAAACCAAAACCTACCAGGGTCAAAATGATCAGCCCCCCTCATACTAATAGTCAATTGTGTATCCTTTGTGCTGGATAACAGCTTGTAGTCGTTTGTTGTAGTTTCACAAGTCTCACACATCTCCTGAGCAATCCCAGTGCACTCTTCTTTGGCAAATCTCTCTCTCCTCCAGATTTGATGGTCTTCTGGTTTGGACCTCGGTCTTCAGTTCATCCCAGAAATTTTCAATGGGATTCAAGCCAGGGCTTTGTGCAGGCCAGTCAATAACGTTTACTTTGGTCTTCTGGAGATAGTTCTTCACCAGGAGCGATGTATGTTTTGGGTCATTGTCGTGTTGTAAGATAAAGCGATGATCCAGACCCAGTTTTGCTGCTGACTGCTTGAGGTTTTCTTTCAAAATCTTCACATATCCTTCTTTCTTCATGATTCCTTCCACCTTGCTGAGATTCCCAGCAGCATAATACTCCCACCACTGTGTTTCACTGTGGGGTTGTATGCCTCTCCCTTCTTTCTCCAAATGTAAGCAGCATCTACTTCTCACTCCAGTTCTTGACACTTGACACAGATAACTTTGTATAGCCATCTCCTGCTTTGTGAGCATCAACATTTCTTTTGTTTTTGGCATGATATTTTCTCAAGTCCTAGCTCAAACACTTGTTAAAGTTTTTATACTATGTGTAAATTGGAAGATAACCCTCAGTTTTAACTTGATTTTACAAGCTTTGAGCATTACAAAGTTAAAGCACATCATTGTACAGCTGTGGTTTGTGCTATGGCTCAATACAAAGGTCAGTTTTTCAGGAGGATAATATTTTGCTATGTTTGCAAAAACTTGCATCAAGTTATTAAGGAATAATTCTCATTTCATTTGTCAACACACAAAATTTGTCAAAAACTGTGTACAGCTAGCTAAGCAGTTAGTGTGCAGTGGGTATAATACACAGAGCTGCTGACTTTGCTTCCTGTCCTCCCTACACCTAATGAGCATATAGCAGAATCTGTTTTATCAACACACACACACACACACAAATGCCTCCATCTCCACATTAACATCTTAACATTAACATTACACTGGGAAAGGGATCAGCTACTGGCCGTCACTCAAAACATCATCGGCCTTTAAGTTAAGGAAAAATATGAATATATGAAAAATACCTCACTTTATGGTCATGTGAGCTAAAGTGTCTGCATTATGCAAGCTACTAGAAGTGCTTTCCAGCAGCTTCAAGTCTGCAGGTTATTTATATATGTGCTATTTGCCATTTGCTACTAAATATACACAGAATGTGGTGAATCTGATCCAGGGACTAACACTAATACACTCTCAGCCAATGGTGCTACAAACTCACACATGCACATAGTGACCCCCAAGAACAGTATTTGATCTGGTGCTCCTGTCATCCTAGGACAAAACAATCAATGGCAGAGGTGTGGCCACATTCACAAGCATAAAAAAAAATGTCTATGTGCTGAACAGGAGTATGTCATTCCTCTGACTCCAAAACCTCCATATGAAAATGCTGTTGATATTCATACAGGTGGGACATGGGCAAAATTTAGACATAAAGAAAAAACTGAAGTGTCAGCCTAATTAAATCATAAAGTGGAGCTACAACAGAGAGGCAACTAAATATGACATATTCCCATTGTTGCGTTGTGGTGGTACACTTTTCTGGCAACAGGGACAAGGACATCAAAAGTAAATTATAAACTCTACCTAAAACTGTGTCCATGTTAACTTGGAGAGTTTCTACTTAATTCAAACTTAATAGCTAAAAGTTTTTATAAATCTGGAGCAGGTCTGTGCAAAAAACAGACCTCTGAGACAGCACCACTCACACACACTCGGTCTTTAAATAGCTGTATCATGATTGGAGAACAATAAGGGGGTCCTGCCAGAGGGAACAGCTTCCTGTTTCCAACACACCCATCACATTCCTCCGTGCCAGTTTGTATGTGTTTGTTTTTCAGTGTATTGTTATGCTTCTAACCTTGTGCAGAGCAAAGTGGCTGATTGACTGTGATGGACCTGATGGCACTCCACCAATTATTTGATTAACTGACTACACAAAATTCAGACTACACTATCAGTCTGATAAACCCACCACCTACAAGACGAGTGATCTCAGGACTGAAACTAAAAATGCAGACAACAAATGCTTTTATCTGGTGCAGGGCACTGGTTTTTAAACTCTGTCATATCATTTAACAACTGCCACATCGTGTCCCTGACATTCACCAGTGGGAACTCAATGTGCCCTTCCAATAAGCAAAAGGGATGCAACTAAAAACTAGAAAGATAAATTCTTGACAACTATGTACACACTTACATACACACTGAAATGCATCCTAAATAAGTATTGTCCATCCTACTAAATGTTGTGAGTTATTAGGGCTGTCATTTTTTTTAAAAAGCAAAGTTATAAAGAGATCAAACAAACCCACAAATCATTCAAATTTAACCAATACTGGGCACACACACAAACTGGATTTGTAGTTTATCAGATTCTCTAAACTCGCCTAAACAACAACCCATGCTCCAGGCATAAGTACTTCCATTGCAAATTTGGAATGTGAACAGGATCATATCATTGGCTATTATGGGATTTGTTACTCTGCATTTCGATGCTGAATAAAAGTCAGCTGACAGTCTTTTTTGACGTCTGGCCTTGAATGAATAATAGTTCCAAAATATAAGTTGTTCCTTAATGTCACAGAAATAACCTCACCGTATGCTAAACGAGCTTCCTGGACCTTACCTTGACGTTCAAGTCAGACTGTCTAGTAAGGCAAATTTGTATACATGAATTGTTTCAATGTTATCCTTTTATGAATTGTAACAAAATGACATATAAAACAACATATAACATATAACAAAACACTCTTGACCAAGAGAAAAGTAAGAAAAAAATTAGAGAGACTCAAACTCTTTACCCTCTCGCTCTTAATTGCATTTATTATCGTACTGAGCTAGCTATCTCAGGTGCAACCCAACAAACATTTCATCGTTGAATAACTGTCAGTTGACAGTCTTTTCTTGAAATCTAGTTTTGGTTGAAAAATTGAAAATTGTGCTAATTTTGCATAATTGTCATCTGCTGGACACAGTTCTTAAACGTCACCTGGATGTACTCGTTAAACTTTTTAGCAAAGGTAAGTTTTTGAGACAAGAAAATGAAATGAATAAAACATTTTAAAGCCAGTGAAGAGTAAGAAAGTTGAGAAAAATTTAGCCTGCAAGAGAGACTTGAAATCTTTACCTCTTATTTTGAAGTCAATTTCTTTTCATACTGTCTCAGACACCAATTTAAATGCACAGTGGGTTTATAATGCTAACATCAGCAGGCATAAAGGTGATGTTTATGACAATACAGAGATACTACGTTCACTATGCAACAAGACAGAATTTACATGTAGATAAACTGAAATGGTTTGCAACTGTTGTTTGCATTTGAAAATTGGCATCCTTTATTAGTAGCATTTGTACTTTTAGAGTATTGTGTCAATCAAATGTTGGATAAAAACACAAAGATGTGTGCATGTGTTTGCCATTACCAAGACGGTGAGCTCAGGTGGAGTGAAAGAAAAAGTTTTTTTCTAGCGTCCAAAACAGCAGCGCTCGTTACTGTGATCACCATTAAAACCTTTACTGGGAAAAAGCTGGTGGGAGTCCTTAATCAAACCACCTGTTAAACAAACAACAAGCAGGGATGAGTCTAAAGGGGGTCATGGAGTGTACTAGACTATCTTTATTTCAAGGCTTTAGTAACATTATTTTGCTGATGTAGATGAATATAAATATAAATAAATTATTATATTAACTAAATTTTATTAATATTTAAAAATAAAAGTTTTGTTTTTCAAAGGCCAGTAAAAGTATACATGGGACAGTAAAACTCTGAGCCACTGATCTGGTGCTGTTAGCCAGAACACTGAATTAATGTTAACATTGATTATTAACATCTACACCATCATAACGTCTGTTTTCTGATGCAGGAAACGTTGCATCAAAGCACAGGGCAAGCCTGAGTTCTGAGAATGGTGATATGCTCACTTTTCTTCACTGAAGCCACCACATACTCCTATAATAGCTTACAACCATACATACTCATTCACTAGCACACTTAAACATGCAGACAAACATACACGTGCACAAAAACACACACCAAATCTACCTCATCCAGGAGATACAATACTGTCAGAACTCTTTTTGCCTCCTCTTAATTTAATAAAGTATTCCAAGAATTTCAAGAAGAGTAAAAGCCATTTTATTTTATGCCTTAGTTTAGGTTTTATGTATTTAGTTTATTTGATATTAATGTATCTGTGATTGTTTATTTTTGCATTTAAGAAAATCTTTTTGCCAAAACAATCTGATTTTAATATGGTACGTAAATACACTGACAGAGTTGAGCTTTTTTTGGCAGATATTGTATGCAGTTAAACTAATAAAACACTACAATTTCTAAAATGGAAACCAATGAGCAGTTCATTTTAAAAGACCTGCTGTTTTTTCTCTTTTGAATATTTACTGTTGCTCATTAATAAGACAGAAGTATTTCTTATCTGATTACTCGATTAATCGATGGAGTAATCAATAGAATACTCGATTACTAAAGTAATTGACAGCTGCAGCCGTATTCATAATGCAACATTTGAACTGCAGCCAATTTGATTTGCTAACTGCTGACATTACCGGACATGAATACTGCTCACAGAACATAATGTATGTTCAGTTTTAATATCACCCACAGACTGGAATCAGAGGTTTACTGAGGTTTATATTTAAAATCATAAGAGCAAATTAGAAAAGAGAGTCATGGGTTTAATTCGAGTAAAAATAAGGCAGGATGCACTGTGAAGGAAGTTGCCTGATATTGACCTGATATCAAATATCAGGTCAATGGGCCTAGCTGTCAACGGTAGGCTTAATACACTACAGAATTTCACTGGTATTGGAATGCCAAGGTGCATACGTCAACAAGACCCAAGTACTGCTATGCCTAAGAGTCCTTCAGCAAGACTGTAGAAACTGATGAGCTGTAACACATCTGGATACAGATAAAATGATTGAAATTTGCTAGTGAAAAAGAGTCACATATTTCCACCAAACTCAATATGAAGCACACAAATGAGTTGCCACTCAACCTAGAAATAGAACCTAAATTTATACTGCATGTTATCATGTACAGATTACACAATCAGGCTCAGATCCTCCATGAGTAAGTAGAGAAGGTGGACAAATCAGAACTGTAGTGTGCTCACACAATCAGATCAACCTCAGTTGACCAATCTTCTAACAGTGTGTACAGTGGGGGAAATAATTATTTGATCCCCTGCTGAGTTTGTAAGTTTGAGCCAACAGGATCATAACTCATAAGAGCCAGAGAATCTTGCATGAACATGATCAGAATGTAAGCAAGATAGTATGGCCATCCATTTTCTTAACCATTTACAATTGTGGTCAGAAGTTTACAGTGGGGGAAATAATTATTTGACCAAATGTATTTTTCCCCTGGTGAATTTGTAAGTTCACTTACAAAGAAATGAACAGTTTCTAACTTTTATGGTACTTTCATTTTAATGGAGAGAGACAGAATATCAACCAAAAATCCAGAAAAAAAAACATTACATAAAAGTTATAAATTGTTTTGCATGTCATTGAGTGAAATAAGTATTTGATCCCCAACAACCCGGCCAGAATTCTGGCTCCCATAGATTGACTGCCACATGGGCACACAAGCAATCGATCAATTACAGATACTCAACTATTTACAGTGGGGCAAAAAAGTATTTAGTCAGCCACCAATTGTGCAAGTTCTCCCACTTAAAAAGGTGAGAGGCCTGTAATTTTCATCATAGGTATACCTCAACTATGAGAGACAAAATGAGGAAAAAAATCCAGAAAATCACATTGTCTGATTTTTAAAGAATTTATTTGCAAATTATGGTGGAAAATAAGTATTTGGTCACCTACAAACAAGCAAGATTTCTGGCTCTCACAGACCTGTAACTTCTTCTGTAAGAGGCTCCTCTGTCCTCCAGTCGTCACCTGTATTGATGGCACCTGTTTGAGCTCATTATCAGTATAAAAGACACCTGTCCACAACCTCAAA
>VUQS01067699.1:0-18905 GCA_015108495.1 Heterochromis multidens | reverse complement strand
CTTTTAGGATTGGACTTAAAAGTTTCCTTTTTGATAAAACTTATAGTTAGGGTTGGATCAGGTGACCCTGAATCCTCCCTAAGGTATGCTGCAATAGGCCTAGGCTGCTGGGGGTTTCCCATGATACACTGAGCGTTTCTCTTTCTCTCACCTCTGTTCACTCACCATGTGTTTTTACACCACTCTGCATTTAATGAGTTATTATTAATCTCTGGCTCTCTTCCACAGCATGTCTTTGTCTTTCTCCCCTCACCCCCAACTGGTTGCAGCGGATGGCTGCCCCTCCCTGAGCCTGGTTCTGCCGGAGGTTTCTTCCTGTTAAAGGGAGTTTTTCCTTCCCACTGTTGCCAAGTGCTTGCTCATAGGGGATCGTCTGATTGTTGGGGTTTTTCTGTATTATTGTAGGGTCTTTACCTTACAATATAAAGTGCCTTGAGGCGACTGTTGTTGTGATTTGGCGCTTTATAAATAAAATTGAATTGAATTAAATTGAATTAAACTATCTGATCTGGTCAGACTCACAAACCCCAAATTGACACAATCATGTACACACTGCACTTTGATCTACATAATAACCGTGATTTTCAAAGATCAACTAGAGTCTGAATCATTTTCAGTGTGAATGAATGTGCATGTTTCTGGGTTTATATTGGATATGAGTGTGAAATTGTTCAAAAGCCTTTAATCTTTGTTAGCTTCTCGTTGAGTGAGTTGTGTCTCACTAAGCTTCTCATTCCTGTTTCCCTTTTCTCTCTTTTTGTCTCTTTGTCACTTGAGGGCAGTTATTAAATATGATAATGTACCAAAATACCAAAGAGCAGCAGTTTGTTATACTTAAAAAAAAAATCACGCTGCTTAGCCACAAAACAAGTAATGTCAAATTTAACGCTCAATTTGTACGCAATCACCCATTTGAATAGCTGTTATCGTTTTTTATCAGGTCCATAAATGGGATCTTGTTTGTGAAGAGAACACTGCTTATTCTTTTCAAATTGCTATAAGTGCCATCTTTTGCCATCTTTTCATATTGTATATTGAAATTGCCATAGGTGCCCTGAACTGCCTTTATCAGGTTTAGTAGCTATGATTATCCACTGCAATCAGTGTAATCACTGTAAACAGAGAGTACCACAGACTAAATCCAGCAGTTATGCAAAAAAATACTTCTAACATCTCTGGCTAATGACTTAGTCACATTAGAGTAAAATTAGGATGGCAACCTCCTTGGCACTAGGAAAGGTTGCGTGGTGGTTGCATTACATTTTTTTTACATTCTGTGACTGATTGCAACTGGTCACCCAGAGGTTGCACGTGCAAAACTCTCAACCTATAGGCAAACCTGTCTCTAAACAATCATGGTCCAACTCAGACTGATGCAAGACACATTGGCGGAGGTTTGCAAATAACTGCCTTCTAATTTATAAATGCAGATAGATTGTCAGCACGTTGCAATCGATCTGAGTCAGTTTGTGCCAATAAGTGCAACTTGTTTGTGATGCTTCTCTTTGTAATAGGGGACTCAACTGGTTGCACTCTGGTTATATTCCTAAATAAAAGCAAGGTTGCCGAGTGCCTATGTCATTTTGCAGTTAAATTGCTACAGCAACTATGTCACTATTTGTGGAGGAAATTCTGTTTCAAATTAACTACTTACTCTGAATGTAAGTAGTTAATTTGAATTTCTCTGTATGTAGAGGGCACCAGATTTGCAATTTGCACTAATTTATCACAGTTAATCATGTTATTATCACAAACAGATTGCATGCAATTGCTGATTTGACCCCATTTAATCTCAGATTGACTGCATCTTTTTTCTCTTTTGTTGCCCTGAAAGTTGCTTTGAAGGCTGCAACTGACTGGAAGTATTTACACACCTGATCCCCGTCTTCGAAACAACCATTTCAAAGACAACAAGGTGGCAAGCTCATTGCACATGGTTGTAATAATTTTGGTCAAGCTGCGGTCTCTAACCACTGTTTTTCCTAGTGTGCTGTAGCCAGTGTTGGGGTCGTTACTCAAAAAAAGTAATTTCTTACACATTACTTGTTACTTTTCTTAAAAGTAATGCAGTACATCACTTAATTATTTGCCTGAGAAAGTAATTCATTACACTACTTGTTACATTACTTTCTCGTTACTCCGTAAAATGACCTGAAACACATTGTTAGCTGGTGATTATGTGACAATATAAACCTGAGGCTACAGTCCCACACACCAACACAAATCCCTGTCTCAATGAGGACACACATGCGATTTTTGTTTTAGTGTTTACATATAAACACAAAGCTGAAAACAAAAAGCAAAGTTGAAAACCAGCTCAAAGAGACTCAAAGTGATCACCACAGTGATTCTACTGTAGAAACATGAACGGGTAAAAATGGAGGCTGCAAGCCTGACTGCTCATCAGTTTGTCATCTGTTGAAGTTCAGGGTCTGGCTGCTGTGCTGGGGTCGACATTCACAGCTTCATCATCAGTCTGGATTCTTGGCTAGCTTAGCATTAGCATGCTGTCTGTGCAGATGATTGCAAAGAGCCGAAGTTCTGTTAGCAGTATGATGCAGTTGTTTCTGTCTTGGACACAGCTTGCACTTTACAATCACGCCCTTGTCGTTTTGTGTAATAAAAATAAAAGTAATGTCCATATCTCCACTCCTGAAAAGCTGCATTGCTGTAACACACATGGACCAAAATCAGCTGATGGTGTGATGGAAAATTTGTGTTTCACCTGCTTTAACCTCTGAGTACTAGTATGCAGAAATACTAGAATATATTGGAGTATTTTGTAACTTTCTTGTACAAAGGACGTGTGTATGAAGATGGGAAAACAACTAACTGTAAGCTGTATTCAAGGCCATGACGCACTTCATTATCAAGCTGGTGCCTAGATGATGGTAGGAGCTTAACTCCCAACCGCCGAATAGACAAAGATTGTAACAACACAAGTTGGTATAAAGAAGCTGTTATTGTTCTGTTCGGGGTCGATGCTTGTTCGGAGACTGTCCGTGCAGTATTGGTCCCTTTGCAAAGGTTTTTGAGTTTTCTTTCAATAACTATCAGAAAATCAGTTCGGTTTCGGAGCTCAGTTTATTTTTTCCACAACAATGGTCGCAGAAGTACACAGGAAGAAAAACGTTTGATATTTTTTCTTTCTATCTGCTCTGCATTCCGATAACCAAAGAACCTTTGTAACGCAAGTAACGACATATTTTTAACTGTAATGTGATTACTGAATTTAGTACAAACACATTACCAGATTTTACCCCCAACACTAGCATAACAAATGGAGCTTTGTAACATTACTTCACTTGCACAAAAAGGAATTCCACCATTGAACGAGGTAGTAAGTACTTTGTATGCATATAGTGGGGAACACCCACTGACAATATGTATGTGACTGATAAATGATAGTGGCTATTAGATGGGCTTATAACATTAAAAATGGATTTAATCAAAATAGTTTTTACATAATGTCACCTTTCATACCCTACTCTCAATACTGTATAAAAACTCAACTTCTGACATGCATTCAGTGTACTTCGATCATATTAGATATTTGATAATCTTACTGGTAAATAAAAATTTAATTAACAGCTACAGATTTATAAAGAAGGCAAATTGGCGTTTCAGCCAAGAAAATACTTCTTTATCCTATGTAGTTTTGTAAAATTAAGGCAAAAAGAAAATTTATTGTTACTTTAAAAATAAAAAAAGAATTTCAGTAGTTTTTCTCAGTTGTAGTTACATGGATGAGGTGCATGAGTATAGTCGGCAAAACCATGGGCAAGTGAGCAAAGAGAACCTAATGAGTCATTTTCCTTATTTAAAAGCAAGAGTCAATTGTTCTGATATTTAGGGGTGAAATTGTTGTCCTCCCACACGCTGCAGTTCCAGTTATTATGTCTAAACCTGTAATCACCAATAATAACCAGCCTCTTCCACACACCTTTGTATAATATGGCCTCAACAACCCTGACAGAACAGATGACTAAAAAAAATATATATATAATAATACATAAAGGCATAAACACCCCCAATTGTCCCTCTTTGCTCTCTCCTGGGGGTCCAGTGGACATAAGCCAAAAAAGAACCAATCAAGTACGGCTTAGAAAAATTTCTATCTACCAGCTCAGATGTTTTTCTCTCCTCTGAACGTAGTTTTACAGATGTGAAAGCAGTTGTACTACTGTGGTATGCTCACATTTTCACTTCAGTGGTGGATGTGATGACTCTTATCCTCTTGCTGGACAATCATGAGGCAACAGGGTATTCTGTGAGAGAACTCACTCAGGAGATTTCTGTTAGTTTGAAATGCATCACATTCACAACCCAAAAGACCTCAAGTGAAACCTGTCCTCTTGAAATTGATTTATTACTGAATATAAAATCACACCTATAACAAAAACAATTGTTGAAGGACCAGTTCTTGAAAAATTAAACCACTGTGCTTCATGGTTTCTACTTTCTTATGCTTTTGCAAGTTGTTAGGTTACTTCACTCACAAAGTTAAGTACAAAGTATATCTCCCTAAGTCTCCCACGACTCTCTCTCTCTCTCTCTCTCTTTTTTTCGTTTTACTTTTTTATAGTCCAGACACTTGCCACCCTCTTTGGCAGATTTGCTTAAAGCAGTTCTCTTTATCTTCCCCCCAAAATGACATTGATCCAGTGACCTCCTTGATGAGACTCTTAACCTTAGTCTGAGATGACACTTTTACTGTCAGGTTTGAAGGAATCTTTACCTGGCAAGATGAGCTGACATGTTAAGCATAAATACTCCCGGTTTGAGGACAACCTTCAGAACTGAAAGACCATACTTTTGGTCAATACTTCTATTTATTTTTGTTCTTCTTGTTATCAAAATCCAGTGAATTTTACTGTTTTCACAATGGGCTATCCTGAACTGGTATTCCTACCTGAGTGATAATACTTATTGTAAATTCAAAGTTCTTAAAGAATAATGAAGGTCATGTCTGTTTAGCATTTTTGATAGGAAAAGTTTAGTCATTCTCTTTTGTCATTTTACCCAAAGTAAATTTACCTTAATTTCATCTCTTTTATTTAATTCCAGCTTCTTTCAGCTCATATATCTCCTGATATTTTTGGTCTTCTTTTGTTTTCTCTTGCTTCCTGCCTCATTTTTTCTTTTGTCTCATCACTCCTGTTCTTATCAACTTTTTTTCTGTATAAATTGTACATCCACTCATACAAACAAATACAAGATCCCATTAATATGACAATGCTCTCATCACTGAAGAGACTGCAGCCCACTGAGTATAGTACATTACTCCTCAGCTCTCTTAAATCATCATCCCTCCTCGACTCTCTTCCCTTCATCCTCCAGTTAAGTGGAGCAGCTCCAGATTGAACCCCTTAGCAACTGTCATCGTTTGCTTGCTCTCCCGTCAATTTTCTGTTCATGCAGCGTTAAAACAGTGTATCAAAACCATATTAATGCACAGAGACAGACCCACAGCTACTCCAGAAAGCTGCTTATCATTTGGAAGGATTTGAGTAACTGGTAAAGTGATGAATCCCCTGGTTTATGCCACAATCTGGCTCACTTGGTGCTCTGTGTTGTTAGCTATACTCTCATTTGAGGTCATATTTCATTGATATTAAAAATGGACACTGGATCTCTCCGTCACTTCTCACTCGTTTTTCCACCATTACCTAAACTGTTGTAGGAGCAGGGTTTCATCAAGACCACATTAACCCCCAGAGGAAGGAAGGAAGGAAGAAAGAAAGAAAGAAAGAAAGAAAGAGATGTGCTAGTGACTTCAAGAGGTCATCTATCTCCTGGGTTTTTTCTCATTTTTCCTCTCCTGGCACAGCCGGATAATTCAGTATGTTCAGGCCAGGACAAAAAGGTGTTCCTTTGCATAATTTTATTAAACAACATTAGCTGCACTATGAGAGACGTGACAGGAAAGAAAGAGATTTGAATTAGAATGTGATAAAATCCATGAGAGAAAGGTGAGAGTGTGAGTGTCGTACTAACAACATTTGTCTTTAGCTTCTTACAGGCACGATTTTACATAACCTACTCAAGTTCCCATTAATTCTATTGAGGTCACCTTGTGATTTCATACTCATGAAATCACCTTCTGATTTCATGAGTATGAAATCCCCTCTCTGGTTTCAGAGGGGAGTGATCCTAATATACTGCATTTTGAAGCAGATGATTTGCTTTGTCCCAGCTGTGGGAAAATGTGCCTTGGTGTGATTACTGTGGTTATAAAAAGTGGCTGTTCAGTTATCAAATGTCTATCTGTAAGATAAAGAGCTACTGTCTGTGATGTGGAAGTGCCACCTAGATATTGCTGGGCTCATCTCTGCGCTCAGTTACCACCTCTTTTAAAATTACTCCTGGACAGAACTGGGATGCCCCAGTTTTGCAGAGTTTCACATGTGTACACACCAAGCATATTTGCTGGTCTTTTTGTTTGCGTGCTGGTGTTATAAAGCAGTTGGAATGAGAGTCAGGACCTCAGATTCTCAGGCCATGTAAATGTTTTGATTAACTGCCTCCTTTGGTTTAGTTGTTTGAAAGGCTACCCTGATTGAAAGAGGTCACAAATATCTCTGAGTCTTAATTTGAGGCCAAGAGTCATCGATGATAGATTGGTATAGTTTGCCAGAATGCAAAAGTCAGCAGGGTCCAGAGGCAAAGTAACCAATATATGGGTTGATCCACGGTGCAACCTATAGAAACCAATAGACTGAGGAATTCAATTCTTGCACAGCAATGCTGAAATGACCATCCTTGTCAGGGCTTTGTTGGTAGAGCTATGTAGCTTTCATACACATGAATTGCAATACTGATCCAGTCCAATTTAAGTAACAGAACAGGCAATTTAAGAGCTCTGCAGCTTTTATGATGCTATCTTTTATGGTGCTTACGTTTACAATTCAATTCAAGTTCTTACAACTCTTGAAGGTTTTAACAGCAGCAACTGTTTTGTTTTTTGTTGGGCTAAATATGAGTTAGACTTTATATATTTCTTCTGGCTTCTAATCAGAGCAGCCCAGTTGCTGCTTCATAGTCTGTGGGCTACAGAGAACACAAACGTGTGATACTGTGCAGAGTAGGTCAGTCAGAGTTGTGATGAGAAGGTTTATTCCTTGGTGAGTTGTTGCTGTGAGCGATAGCACTGATTGTCGAATGATTGCTCCCACAGCATCCGCTTCAGCTCACTTTGATGTTTGAGGACAGGGGTGTTGTGACAGCACATGCTGACTTCACATCTGGGTCCCATTCCCTGTATGCGGATAACTGAGTTATAGCTGAGTTTGTTGACAGTTTGGAAAACGCCCAGGATTTTCTGTTCCCTGAAGCAAACTTTGGGTCTATCTTGTTACCAGAGCAGCAGCTCAAATCTTCAAAGTCACCGGTTTAGTCAGAGTTTAAGCTTTTTTTTTCATCCGTGAACATTTTCAGATATGGTTGGCCTTTTCAATAAAGCACATGGTCCATGTGCTAATATTATCACACGTTTTCAAAGAACAGCAAGATTCTAAATTCACTAATTAATTGACATAATTTCACATACAGCTATATTTACAACACCACTCAGCATTTAACATAAACATTGCTACATTTGAGGCAATTTGTTTTCATAACAAAAAGTAATTACCTTTATTAATAACCAAATTAAAAACCAAATGTCATTACTCCATTAATACAGAGGTTAATTATTTGTTGGTGGTAATTTGTTGGTGAGAATTCGTTTCATTTATCAATTTCATTTTAACATACATAATCTGGATATAAAACAATGAGTACTGCTAGAGATAGGAAATATTTTACATAAGATTTTAGATATGTGCAAACTACATTGCATTGACAAAGGTAGATGTCACAGGCAATGGCCTTTGTTTTTGCTCTAAAGATACGTGAGTAATATTGTTTGTTCTCAACAAAAAATATTACTCAGAAAGGTGTACTTTGTGCAGGGGTTCATTTGGTATTTGCAGTTGGAGGTTTAGTTACAGGATGTGTCCATATGCCCCATTACTGGGGCGTCAAATCCTGTTATTTTTGTCAGAGGTCCTGGCGTCTCAGAGATATGCACAAGTTGTCGTTTGGCGTCTGTGATGTGACGCTCGGTCATGGCCATAGTTAGATGGGTGACATATGAAAGCTTGTTTGACACTCCTTGGTGTCACATTTAAACATAGTGGATACCTTTAGGCATCATTTTTCAACTTACAGGATTACGCTTTGAAGGGGCGTATTTTACCCCAAATATGAACTTTCCCCAAACCTTACCTAAGTATTTCTGATACCTAAACCTAATCAAAGCCACTGAAAGGAAAAGTAAAAAGGGAGTGAAAACAAAACTGGCTGATTAGTTTTTCCAGTGAAGCAATGGAAAACACAAAGCTCCCAAATGAGACTTGAAACATTGTCTGCTAGCTGAGAAATTTATAACCTATCCTATTGCCTCCCCTCCTGTCTTCTTATGCGAAATCTGTGACTTTTTAAAACAGGAGGTCACCTCCTAGCATCCAGTATTATCACAGATGGTTTGTCAAGGCATTGTTATCAAAGGACACTTTGTGCATATCTCTATGACCCCACCAGCTCAAGACAACAAGACAGTGTTTAACTCACTGGGATGAGAATACATTGAACTACCCATCAAAACAGCTACTTCAAATTCAACACTGTATTTACTTTTGTCTCCAGCAATACACCTGCCAAGTTTGAAACAGATCACATGAACAATTGTTGAGATAAGTGAAGAGACAGACAGACACAGAGAAGCTTTTTTAAAAAAATTATTAGTAACATTATATGAGAACCAAAATTGCTTGCCTTCTCCAACCTCGTGATTTGTAATTCTGCTCCATTCCTTGTTCATCCCATTCTCTGGCAGCTACAGGCAGAAGAGATGGAGTGAGTGTGTCTGTCTTATTGTTTGTCATGAAAATAGGATTTCAGCAGATGGATGGAAAGATTCTGAAGGAGAAATGTAATCTAAAGGGAGCAGCACAAAATGGATGGATTGTTGCTGCAAAGTTCCTTCCTCCAAACTGGGGGTTTTGTGTCTCTAAGTCGTCTCTAAGTATAATACTTCTGCACATTTAACATACAGGAAGAATGCACAGAAGGTATCTTTTACTTAACTTTTTTTGGAATGAACACCAAGTTGGTTCTTAGATGCTGTTGAAATATAATTTTTTCAGGCTATCAATCTGAGTCCCAACAGAAGACATAAAATCAGTTATTCTAATTAATATAATTAGTTCAGAATAAAAACCACTAACTCGTGTCATCATTGGATTATCAAACAATCAGACTGAGATGTTTGACTACATAGAACATTGCTTTTTGGCAAACTTTTCAAAAGTTTTTTAAGAGTATACTGCCAATGTCATCACTGTGTGCAGACATTGCTCTATACCTTCCAGTGACATTTGATATTCATTGATCTAGCCTTTTTTTTTCAGACCTCTAAATCTCCACATCTTACATTTTTTTCTACAGTGAGAGTGGAAAAGAAAGAGCAGTTGAATCTGATTATTGGGCTGCTATTGACTGGACACTCAGACTCACAGACACATTTTCCACATTAAAACAGAAGGAAATTGACTGATAATAATTATTGAAAGCTTTGTGCTCTTGCTAAGTTTGTGCTTTTAGTAATGAAATATTATCTACTACTAATATTACTCTAAGTTCTACTAGTTTTATTTCTCTTCAAAGAGGATAGCTGATGTGGAGGTATGTTTTCAGTGCACTTTGTCTATTTGTCAGCAAAATTATCCACATATGTTTCTTGAAAATTGGGAAATAGGCTATTCCAATTGCCCCCCTAGTTTCCTACTAGGTTCAATCTTCAAAGATTGGCTGCTATTCCCCTGAAAAGCAGTGGCTGCACTGTGCCCTCCAATTTACAGGAATGGCAGAGCTGCTGTGTTTTTACAGTAACTGAAATATTGTGCTTTTGGGAGAACTAACCCATACCTTACCATACCTTTCTTCCATCCCAGCCTATCCAGATTTTAAGGTCTTATTTCTCTTACCACATTGATCTTCATTAGTCTGAAACAATCAGCTCTCGAGATAGCAGTAAGATCCAAAACAAAACCTGCTTAGCTTATAAATGATGCAGTACAATATCAGATTTATTTCTCAGTGATCAACTTCAAGTCGCTCTGTATTTTATCTCCTCTGTTTCTTGTGATTCTCATATTATTCACAAACTGGACAGGGTAATTTGTCTTCAGTTGATTTATACTCTACACTTCTTCTGAGAGGGAGGTAAGGGGAAACAAGTAAGAATTCAGTCACGAAATCGTCCTTTGGCTTTTGAAACAATTCATTTAGATTCTTTAATCTCCTTTTCCTGTCTGCATTGAGAGAAAAGTGTACTTGACCCAAAAATAAATAAAAAAATTTTAAAAATCAAGACTGAGTTTTTAGCCTTGTTTACGATGGACAGATTACATATTGGAAAACTTGCTTGGAGTTAGTGTACAGAATTAATTTGGGAAATACATGCCTCATTCTGCTTTGAGGTACTCATCTTCTGTGCACACAGTTTTACAAAGTAAGTGATAATTAGGACAGACTGAGATTTCCAATATATTCATTTTTTTTTAGAAAATTACAGCTTAGCGGTTTAGTGGTTTAGATTAAAACTTGGTTTTAAAGCTTGGCCATCATCTGCTATCCAGATGCTTGAGTCTGTAAGTACAATGTGCTATAGCTAAAGCATGACTTCCAAAACTATTAAAAAAATATGATCCATGATATAAAAACACAGAATCAGACTAAAGGAACTGAGTGATGCTATAACTTAGAAGTCTTGTCATCTTCAGAAGTCTGATGTCTAATTAATTTGTTTCTGTATTTGATCAGTGGAAACTATTCAGTTTGCTTAGAGCTTAAGAAAGTAAATTTTTCCTAAAGAAGATCTATTCCCAGGTCTTGAACTGTGTAAATAGCATTATGTTGTGTGACGCTCTGCTTCTACTCTTATCTGTGTGCTTTCTATTCTGTCTCTCCCTTGAAAAATAACAGTCAGTACTTCAGATATTAGACGTGTGTTGATATCCAGGCAGATGAGTTCGATGAGCAGAACTAAACTCATTAAGTCAAAAGTCTGCTCAGCTCATTCTTTCACATCAGTCTCCAGTCTTTCTTTTCTTTTTTCTTCCTGGCAGCTGTCTTTAATATCCAAGCTCTAGTCACAACATTCCCACTAATTAGTCTGAACATTCATTCGCTCCTTTTCTCACTCATTCCATGCCTGATGAAATAAACTTTACAAACACAGACCTTTATTCCTCACATTTTGCAATAATCTAATCTGACATTTAACCGCTAACGCTCTCTTTCTCTTCTCACCATCCAGTCTCTGTGTTTTTGTCATTTTTCTTCATCATGATGTGGAGGTAGAAAGACGATGAGGCTCTTCCATTACTCGCTCTGCCCACACTTCGTGCTTTGACAAAACACTATTTCGAATGACTGACAGCCAGGCAAATAAGGCCAATATGCAGTGCAGAGAGATGTTCATTCTTTCACTCACTCATATTTTTCAGTGCAGAAAACTTTCTTCTTATTTTATTTTTATCTAGCTTCCTCTACCCATATGGGGACGGATTGATGCATGCTGGGATAACACTGTAGTAGTAAAACTGTCTTAAACCATTGCACCTGTTACCTCAGTGCAATGGGACCTTCTCTGTGGTTATGGTGGGTGGAGGGAAACAGGCAGTATTGTTTGTGAAGGTATGCCCTCCTCACCCCCAAATATATCTACACACAAGAGAGATATCTGTGCTTTACAAGAAAGAAGGTATCGGCTGTTTCATTCTTCACAGATTTTTCCAGAGATTTATTTTGTAGTTATTGTGAACTGAACCAGATGCTCAGTTTTATCCACAAAGTGGAAATCTTATATAATCACTGGCTGGCTTCTACATATATTATGTAATAGGCAAAAGAAAAATGCATATATGCCTCCTATATTGTTAAAAATTCAGTATTTCAGCATATTGAAAATAAGTGTAATTACTGCAGTAAAATGTGCAACAATGTTTTAATCCTCCAAATTGTCACCGGGGCTAATATGGACTAATTATCGGATGAAAGTCTTTTCCCTTTTTAAAGTTAATGGGATGTTCAAACTGAAGCCACAAAGGTAAATAGGTTTGGATCAGTTAACTCTGGTTCTTCATCAGCACACAGCAGCCAAATAAAACTAGACATTCACAAAGCAAAAGCAGCGACCGAATAGGCTAAATCCCCTGACTAAATTAAATTTGTCCTTGCAACATTGTCTGACAGCCACACAGAGCTCACAGGAGGATGGATTATGTTCCTGCTCTCCGCTCCTTTTTTTCCCCTCCGCTCTCTCTTCTCTTATATAATGGAGTGTCTTTGAACCCGTGTTATTAAACAATTGTCTCAACTGCTTGTAGGGACATGCCCATCATTGTGAACACACACACAATCGCTATGGACATTGTTTTATGAGACATTCTTCAAGAGCAGCAAAATATTGTTTTAATTGTCATTAAAAACTCTTCAAAATAACCTTTTCAAATTACTTCAGTGTATCAAGATTCAAGAAGACAAGTTTGGATTTCAGCAGTGTACAAGCTGATTTTTGAAATTTAATTCATGCTACATTCCAGTAGTTTGAAAAGGTTTTTAATTGTTTGCTGCTCCTATCACCATACAAGAGGATAATCAGGGTTGGTCAAATAAATGGAGTGGAATAATGGAAAAAACACAAAGCATAACAACAATTTGTCCATGCTTACAAAACTACAGAGCATACAGGTCATCATGGAGAAAATGCAGGTCATTATTAACTAGTACAGTAGTTCATAACAAAAAAACCCCCCAAAAATTGTAAATTTGTAAGTTTACATTTGTAAGTGTACATGACAAATACTGACATCAAATGGTCCATTATACCTGCCATTGCCACCATTATTGTCCTCATGTTGTTGGAGCACACCAAAAGCGACCTCACATCTGCTGGCTCAACCCTTGCCTCGGTGTTGTTTCAGCTGGTTGTGCACCTCTCAATTTTAGTACCCTTGTGGGGATGCTGCGGCTGGGTTGAAGACAGGGGAGATGTTGCAACAGCTTGAAAAGATGAGACTTTCTGGAGAAAATGCTGCATGACAGTTCGCTGGTAACACAACCAATGTGGTGACCATAATGGGCCCTTCATGTTTAATTTAAAAAAAGAGAGAATTCAGAATGAGAGAAGGTTGTGCAAGGGTGAAAGGTTTTTTTTTTTTTTTTTTGTTTTTTTTCCATTTTCAGTAGAATATTGTTACCCAGCATCTGCAAAGAATTCATGGATATAACTGTGCCTCTTAATAACTGCAGGTTTGTAAATGAATAATAAAAACTTTTATGTTTTATTTACTTGCAGAGTATACTCACATAACTGAAGATGCAAGAGTGTAGGGAGAAGAGGAGTGAAGACACAAGAGGGAATTCCACTAAATGAAGAGCTTGTGAAACTGATGGATGTTGCCACTCCAAAAGATGTATGTGACAATCTTGATCCTCTGTGTTCCCCTGACGATAGCTGCCACATCCTCATCTTTCACATCTAGGTGTCAGAAACCCCAGGCGATGCTGGTAATCTGTCTGAGAACAACACAGCAGCACATCCAGACCTGCTAAATCATACAAGCGAGTTATTACAGGCACATGACCTCTGTTTGCACTTTTAGCTTCATGTCATTGTGGTGTGTGCATCTTGTTCTTGTGTTTATTCATGCTATCTTGTATTTACATATCACTCAGTTTACAAAGACAGTCTGTCTTTTCACTTATTTGGTCTGTGCACTAATACAACCGCAGGAATACACCTGGCTAATGTCTCTGATGTCAAGTTTCCACAGCAGTTTGCAGGCTTCCTTGAAATATAGACTTAGTGCTATTTTAAGCAGTGTGTAGTAGAGAACAGCTTCAGGGCCACTTCTGAAATGCACTGCTGTGCATATGGTACAATTGCAGACATTGTCTTGAATTGATTCGATGAGTTCTAGTGTCCATGTCAGAGCCAGAATATGACAAAGCTGTGTCTGGTGTATGTGTGGGTAATTCATATGAAGCTTATGCTAAGTTCAGTAATATTTTACCTAATAGGCTTAAGGTTTTGGATAGTATCTCTGGCTCAGCACTAGAATTGTTTTCTTTCTATTTGTCTAGAGGGACTTTTTCTGTTAGGGTTAGCAAGTTCTCCTCTAATACTGCCTCTCTAACCTGTGGGGTTCAACAAGGCTCAATACTAGGCCCATTATTGTTCTCCTTTTACATCCTTCCTTTAGCCAGCATTATTCAGTCTTTTTCTGAGATTTCTTATCATTTCTTTGCTGATGACATTCAACTGCATATGTTTTTTAAGCCTCACCAGCTGGGTAGGCTGTCCACCCTAGTTGACTGTTTATCCCAGATAAGTGACTAGCACTCCAACAATTACCTCGTTTTAAATTCCAATAAGACTGAGGCCATGATCCTAGCTCCTCCTGAAATACATTCAGGAAGCAATCAATTGATTGCTTCCTTTTGCTCATCTGTGAAGTCCAGTGTTCATAATCTTGGTGTGATATTTGATTCTTCTCTGGAGTTTGATCCGCATTGAAAATATTTCTCATGTTCCTGTTTCTTTCATTTAAGGAACATTTCTAAATTGTGAGCCATGGTGTCCTCCGATGAACTGGGGAAAATAGTTCATGCATTCACGTCATCGCATCTAGATTACTGTAATTTATATTTTTCAGCTTAGATAATTCATCTCTTTCACACCTCCAAGCAGCAAAAAAAAAAAAAAAAACTTCTAGTAAGTGAGCTCACATTATCCCTAGTCTATACTCTTTACATTGGCTCCCAGTTGATTTTAGAAACTCTCATACTTACAGAGCACTAAATTGCCCATCCCCAGACTATTTATCTCATCTTCTTGTTAAACACACTTCTGCTCACAGTCTTCGTTCACAGGCTCAAAATGCATTAGTTGTTCCTTGTAGAAGACTGAAGACTTGGGGGGACAGAACCTGTCAGTTCGTGACACCTAGACTTTGGAACAGTCTACCACTCCAGCTACATTTAGTTGACTCTGTGCACTCCTTCAAAAAGAAATTTAAATCTTTTCTGTATAACCAGGCCTTCTGTAGAGATTTTTTTTGTTATTATTGTTTTATTATCTGTTTTATTAGGTTTTTTTTTTATCCTGTTTCCTAATATAGTTTGTTTTCTTGTTAACTTTGTTTTAATTTTCTATTTTATTTTATTGTGACTATTCCTATTTTGTGATTTTATGTCTGTGAAAAGCACTCTATAAATGAACTTTACATACTTACTTCAATAAGAAAGAGCTCATATATCTGCATGTATCCCTGGGCATTTGGGCTGCTAGTTTATTCTTTGCATTACTTCTGCTTTTTTAAATTTTTATTTCAGATAAAGCTATAATTTTGTTTATTTTCATTCGTATGTATGTGTGTGTGTGTGTCCAGGTCATTCGGGTTGTGGCATGTTGATATACTGGCCAGCCAGGGATTCCCTGTGTCCTTCTCCTAGGATTATTTTTTAATTTTGAAATGCTGTTTAGCCCAATGAAAGTCAAAATTACAGATTTTAATTTGTTAAAGTAAGTGTTCCTTACTTTATTGAATGACATTACATTACGTTTTAGGAGGAAATGCATCTCTGTCTCAACCTCATCTCTCAAACAGTGATAACATCTTCTTCCCAGTGTTTCATTGGTTCTTTACGCTGTGTTATTTGGTTTGGAAAGAAGCCTTGTTATGAGACTGATCAGGGTGTGTTTGACAGGAGGCAGTTAGCAGCACCAAATGACATGGGGGACTCTTTTTCTGGGCTCAGCTCTTGAGTTTGGAAGGCTTTGGAGTGGAGGATGTCTTGGGGGCTGGATTTAAGGTGATTAAAAAATTGAGTGCTCTCTTTTGAATGTTAATTATCAGTGGGTATCTGCCTAATTCTGCTTGACAGGCATTTGTTGGTGTTTTTCTGTGTATGTGTAAAATATATCTGCAGAACTCTGCATGTAGAGATTCTGTTGGGTGTTTATTCCAACAGCTCTGGTGAATAAATGGACCTTTAATACCATATAGTGCAATGAGCAGGATGACACTATTAATTATTTTATGATATTTTATAATGACTATATTATATTATTATTATTTTATAATATTTTATAATATTTGTTTTCTCTTCCTCTCTTTAAATTTTTTTATCAGACCCTATAAGTTGTCTTTTACCGTCTTTTATTGATGTTTGTTTTTATGACTGTGTATCCACCAATTTACTTGAAGGAGGCATTCAGCAAATCAATGCATGTGTATTTATGTGTAAATATGACCTAATGTGTGTTGGGAAAGAGAAAGCTGCTAGGTTTTGTCAGCTCTGTTCCCCAGGAGTCTGTATCGATCTAAGACTGCAGACATGAAAGACTTAGGGAGTGAGGGAGTATGGGAGACAGGTGGAAGGAGCGAGACAGGAAGCAAAAAAAGAAAACAATGTCAACAAAGCAGTTTTTCATATCTGACCTGCAGCTGATTGATAGAATTTCCTATGAGAGGCTCACTGCCTGCCATCCCTAGGTAGGTAATAGGAGACACATTCCCCCAACTCTCATTATATGTGGAAACAAATCTGCAAAATGGTTCAGTTGTAAAAAAACAAGCATACAAAAAGTATACAAAGTGAAACCTCTGTCAGTTCTATCAAAGTATAAATACATTTGCACCCCAGGTTACAGTTGCAAATCACTATTTGCTGTATGTCATATAAAGCTGAGACATTAAGTTTTGGCTGTATCCGCAAAATTCATGGCAGCCTGATTCAAATATTAGCCTTAACTTATAATTTAGTTGACAGAACTAACTTGCCATAGCAATTTCATTCAAATTATCAGTTAACAAATACCTGATTTTTCCATAAGACCAATTTTTTTCACATATCCACAATATGGAAAAAAAAGAGAAAACAAATAAATGCTCCCTTGAGGATGAACTCTCAAGTTTGATTTATATTTTTCATTAGTTTCCCTTTTTGCCACTTCAAGTCTAAAATGTCAGCTGTCTTACAAGATATTTCATGATTCCAGTACATTTATGGTCCAGAGAGTTATAGTAACAAAACCCAGATATTGTAAAGGCTCTTTCTTTAGGATGAGCTATGCTCTTTATGAAACTCATAAGCCCTGTCCACAAAAAAAGCAGTGCTCATCATCCATGTCTGTAGCTGATGGACATTCAAGGATCCACCTACGTAGCTAACCATATAATATACATCCATACCTTTACTTTAACACTGTACCTGCCCACACAAATACTTATTTCAACTTTCATTGCCACAAGTCACCTAGTTACATTGACAATCCATGGTCTCTGGTCACCAGATTACTGCTAGTCTCTTAATGTGTAGAGTGCAGAAGTGCAAATTCAGCGGTATGTTGTTCATTTCATTCAACATCTCATTACTAACATTGTCTCCTACAGGAACTCAACATCTTCGTTTTCTTAAGCACTTATCCAAATCAGAGTCACATGGTTGCTGGTGTTTATCCTAGCTGACAATGGAGAAGAGGTGGGGTACATCCTGGGCAGGTTGTCATAAAACATGGTCAATATGTTGTTCACAAAACATCCACTGACTAAGCAGAGCAATAGGATCACTGACTTAAGAAAAATAAAGTGATGGCAGTATGGCAGCTGCAGAGGAATAGTCTTATATTTAGTAATGGGATATGATGAAATAATAATTACACTAAGTCCACAGCTCACTCTGCATTAGTAAGGAAGCATAAAAGATACTGAGGGAAATTCAATTAAAGCAAAATTATGGCCCATTCTGACACTGGTCTAGTTGGACTGTGATCATGGGGTGCAATCACTAAATTAAAAATCTAAATCCACACCAGAGGTATCTGCAGCAGGACTCCTGTTAATCTCTTGCATTAAACATAAATCCAACTTAACATTTCAGTGTGACTTTGGCACTTCCTTTACTATAAGGAATATCCTGTAGCTTTTGTCTACTTCTGGCCATATACATTATCGTGAAGACTACCTAGAAGCTGATAAGGGGTCAACCTGGCAGCTCAAGGTCTGGTTATCTTTTACTTTGTCTCCTTTCCCTTCTTTGTGTAATGGGTTTTGCCCAACAGAGTGAGAAAGGACCAGGGTGAATAGAGTGCTTAACTTACAGTTGGAGATTCTACATTCTGCTAATATTAGAGCGGTGCTTAAGATTCACAAAAAAGTCACACTTATTGTAGTGCTGGCATTTCTTCTATCAATAACAAAGGATGGCCTATTGATTTGTGACTTTGTCCAGTCCAAGCATCAATGTGTTTGTTTGTATTTATGTAATCTGAGGTATTTGTTGGTAATCCCTTTTGCTGATGGGCTGTGTGTGTGTTTGTATATGTGTTTTCATTTCTCAGTGTGTGATAAGAGAGTAGAAAATCCTTCTCAGAGCCCAAGGCAGAGTTTATCACTGCCTCTAAATCTAAGTAAGACATAGGAGATTTACAGTTCATAACACATCCTGACAAAGGGGTTCTTCTTTGCCCCTTCTCTCACATTGTCTCTTTAAGTCTCATTGTAAACATTTGAGTATCTATTCTGGGATCTTTTGGATCCAAACTAAAATATGTGCTTTTTTTTCAAACACTAATAATTGAGTTTTTTTTTTTTTTTTTGGAGGGTTTTTTTTTTGCTGGTCCTCCAGTGACAGTATCACTGATTAGCTAATTATAGAACAATCTCCAGCCTTCTTTTAATCAAAAAAATTCTTGAAAGAGTAGTTGTAAAACAGCTAACTAAACATCTGCAGAGGAATGGTTTATTTGAAGAGTTTCAGTCAGGATTCAGAACTCATCACAGTACAGAAAC
>VUQS01067698.1:0-13807 GCA_015108495.1 Heterochromis multidens | reverse complement strand
CCCTTTTATAGCTAATCATGTTACAGACCTGATATCAATTAACTTAATTAGTTGCTAGATGTTCTCCCAGCTGAATCTTTTTGGACTTTCTTGCTTTTTCAGCCATTTGTTGCCCCCGTGCCAACTTTTTTGGAACCTGTAGCAGGCATCAAATTTGAAATAAGCTCATTTAGTGGATAAAGGTGTACAATTTCCCAGTTTCAACATTTGTCATGTTATCTATGTTCTGTTGTGAATAAAATATTGGCTCATGTGATTTGGAAGTTTTTTGGTTTTCATTTTGTTCAAATTTAAAGAACTTTTCCGGAATTTGGGTTGTAAATATACTACTTAAAACTACAGGCATGTCTTACAGACAAAGAGGCCTGGATGACCTCTAAATTCTACTTCTAAATTCAGACAAAACTGAGGTTATTGTACTAAAGCTTAAAATGTCAGAAATATGGTGTCTAGCCAGATATTTACTTTAGACGGCATTACCTTGGCATCCAGTAATTCTGTGAGGAATCTTGGAGTCATTTTTGATAAGGATATGTTCTGGAGCATGCACATTAAACAAATATGTAGAACTGCCTTCATCCATCTGCGCAATATCGCTGAAATTAGAAACACACTGTCTCAGAATGAAGCTGAAACTCTAGTTCATGCATTTATTACTTCTAGTGTGGACTATTGTAATTCATTATTATCAGGTTGCTCTAAAAGCTCTCTAAAAAGCCTTCAGTTGATCCAGAATGCTGCAGCAAGAGTACTAACTGGGACTAGAAAGAGAGACAATGTTTCTCCTATATTAGCTTTATAACATTAGCTCCCTGTTATATTCAGAATTTAATTTAATTCAATTTAATTCAATTCAATTTTATTTATATAGCGCCAAATCACAACAAAAGTCGCCTCAAGGCGCTTTATATTGTAAGGTAAAAACCCTACAATAATACAGAGAAAACCCCAACAATCAGACGACCCCCTATGAGCAAGCACTTGGCAACAGTGAAAACAGGAAAAACTCCCTTTTAACAGGAAGAAACCTCCGGCGGAACCAGGCTCAGGGAGGGGCAGCCATCCGCCGTGAACGGTTGGGGCTCAGGGGAGGAAGACAGACATGCTGTGGATTTTTAAAATCCTTCTTCTCACATACAAATCTTATAGCATCCTGGGTTACTTCGCTTCAAGACTTGTGGTTTCTAGAGTTTTCAAAAGTAGAATGGAAGGCAGAGCCTTCAGCTATCAGTCAGATTAGGTTTAAAATTAGGCTTAAAACCTTCCTAACCCTAACCCTATATAATTAAAACTGGACTGAATTAAATTAACTAAGGGCAACCAAACAGCGCATCTTGCCTACCCAATCAAAAATTAAGAAAAATAACTTTTGTTTTATTGGAAAATTTGCACAGAAAACAAGAATCATTACTTATGTATCGATACACAAGTATCGTTTTTAACTTCTGATTGGAAGCACACTCTTAACCCCTGTTATGTGTGGGCTGTAGGGGGTAGAAACCTCCATTTTTCCAGCTGAAAAATGAAGCCAGCACTTAAAGGATTTTATACACCTGACACGCAAAGGTCGTGTGAATATTTTGTTCTTCTCACACCGCTATGACTGCAGGTGCTAAACATCACCATGCTGCTGCCGCCACTCTACCATACAGATGGTATTGGGCAGTATTGCCTTGTTAGAATCCTGAGCAGAAGCCTTCAGTTTTGTCACAACAAAATACACAATTCCATTTCTCATGCTCTTAGTTCTTTGTTTTTCAAATTCCAGTCAAGTTGGTATGGCTTTTATTCAAGTGGTTTCATTCTAGCTACTCAACTACAGGTGATATTTAATGATGGACTAGATGGACAGTCCATCCCGATGACAAGGTTCGACCAATTTTTTATTTCTAATGAGTCCAAATTAGACTATAAACACATTTAAAAATCAGATGCTTATTTATTCATACAGAGTATAGAATAGGATAAACAATTTGTGATAAATCTAACACTTTAGAATATATAGAACTAATATATTTGTAGGGGTATATGGCACCAAACAAAACAGCAAGTTTAGTAATATTATAGTTTACAGTACAATCATTATACAGGCAATATTTAGCAGCGGTGTGTTGTAATATTGAAACAATTCTAGTTATACACACAAATAATTAGTTGACAGTTGTCAGTTAAGACTGTGCTATCCAGCTATCAGCAACGTTTTGCTATGGTCCATGTCTCTTCCTTGCATCTCGCACACACATCCCAGCTGGGAGGAACCACTGTAAGATGCAAAGTGTTGGGAGTGGTGCATTGTTTCACAAGGAGTACAGCCCAATTTTAAACCTGGTATGATGTTTGCCTTTTATAGGCACAAACTGGGAAATTTTCCATCACACCTCATATTCTTTACTGTATATGTTCAAACTTTTAAATAAGTAAAGAAATGTCAAGTCAATGGGGCTGTGAGCCTTTAAACAGAGCAATTCAAACCAAAGTTGTGGTCATTTGTGATGGATAGGAATGTTCACAACCAATTGTCCTAACTTAGTCCTCCTACTCAAAAACTCAAATTGACATTCACATTTTCACATGAGCACATTTAAAACAAAAGGGGTTCAAAAGGTTCAAAAGGGTTCAAAAGAATTTAATGAGATCCTCTCATTAATACTAATAGTTTAAGATGAATTTTATGATTTGTCATTGTTTTTTAAGGTCAATTCAGATTATGTATTCAAGACTTAATTCACAGCCATGTTAATCTAACAGTGACCAGAGAGGTCAGTGTTTTCAAACTGTTTGTTTGTTTGTATTTAGTCAAAAGCATCTCAGTTTGCAGCAGTTTTCCACTATCATTCACTGTAGAAGGATAACACAAGATGAAAGTTAGTGCTGACTACACAGAGCCCTTAACTTCAGTCTATACTATTGAGCATTTTCACATCACAATTCATATTCTGGGAAGGAAGTGCGTCATGGTCATTTTGGGTGTGACCCGGTTGCCTCTTTTGCTTTTGCCCATCTTACTGAGGCCAATGTACATGCCAGGGTAGGCAGCTGATTCATAGGCATTGTAGTTGTTGGCCAGGATATTCTCCTTGAACTTGCATTCATCATTGTAGTGGCCCTGAGAAGAAGAAGAGGATTAAAAAAGTTAGGAACAGGAAAGATTTGTTAAGTCAGCATTTATCAATATTTTAGCTTCTGTCACATGGGGATTTCTTATTTTTCTCTTATCAATAGATATTCATTGGCACTAAACTATATTTTGCTAATATCTTGCATGGATGAATCTAAATATGTTTTGCATTCAGAGACCCTGCACTTTTAAGTCCAGCAATGTTGATGTAGTATCTTTACATGCTTATGCACCTTGCCTGATGTTCATATTGATTTAGCAATACCCACAGGATAACCAACTTGGGTTTTAGAATTCTTCTTTGTAATGTATGTGTACAGTTGTGGTCAGAGGTTTACATACACTCATCATGGGCATGAATGGCATGGTAATTTTGGGCTTTTAATGATTTCTTTGAACTGTTCTTTTTCCAGGGTGGAATGATTGTACAGCATACATCTTTAATGACTTTAAAAGACAAGAACTGGGTTCATAAGTTTGAATTTATTTTGGATTTTCTCTAATCCACAAGGGTCAAAATACAGGCTTAAATAAATATCAGTTTAAACAGTTGTACTTACAAGTACAATTTTGGATGTGTCACCACTTTGCCAAGGTCTGGAAGAAGACTCAAAGTGTCACCCTCAGATGAAAGGAAATTGGTTAGGGTGCTCAGGAACAACCCAGGAACCACTAAATCTCAAGCCTGTCATGAACTGGAAACTGCTGAAGCACTAGCCTCGCTGTCCACAGTAGAGTGATTTTACATCGCCATGGACTGAGTGGGTGCCGACCAGTAAAGAAGCCCCTGCTCCAAAATTGAGACCTTCAAGCACAACTTCAATTTGCAGCTGCCCACATGTACAAATGCCTTTGAAGAGAAATTTTATGGTCAGACTGAAGATTGAGCTATTTGGCCATGATAACAAGACATATGTTTGGAGGAATAAAGGTGAGGGTTTTAAACCTAAGTACACTGTACCAACTGTCAAGCATGATGGTGGTATAATGGTATAATGAAGAAGGACTACCTCCCAATTCTTCAACTTCACCTCAAATCAACAGCTAGACGGTTGAAATTTGGACACAGTTGGGTGTTCCAACAGATCAATGATCCTAAACACACATCAAAACTGGTTTTGGAATGGATGAAGCAGGCTAATATTAAGCTTCTGGAATGGTCTTCTCAAAGCCCTGACCTCGACCTTATTGAAAATTTCCTGGTCTGTGCTAGGAAACCAGCCAATTTAAACAAAAAGCTTTTTGATGACAACCAAAAGGATCTAGTCAAAGTGCAACTTGCTAAGGGGCATTTAACCAAATATTAGTGGGGTGTATGTATATATTTGAGCCTGTATTTATAATTTTGATTGTGTGTGGACTAGAGAAAATCTAAAACAAATCCAAACTTGCACACCCAATTCTTGTTTTTATTTCTTCTTAAAGTAATCAAAGATTAATGTTGTAAAACCATTCCTGCCTGGAAAAAGAAAAGTTCAAAGAAATCATTAAAAGCACAAAATTACCATGATATTCATGCCTATTCATGATGATCCACAACTGTATGAAGGGGGGAAACTATCCATAGGAAAGAAAAACATTTTTGTAACAGGCTATAAACATGCTTTTTAATCCAGTAAAATTAAAATTATACCCAATTCTTTTTTTTAAGTCATTAAAGATGACTGGAAAAAGAACAGTTCAAAGAAATCATTAAAAGCCCAAAATTACCATTACATGTATGCCCATGATAAATATATGGAAACTTCTGACCACAGCTATATGTATGTGTATATACTGTACATTACTATGCCAGTGTAATGTATATGCATATAATAAATTCAACAAAAAAGCTTTGTTCCTACATTCCTGGGTATTTGAACTATTCCTGT
This sequence comes from Heterochromis multidens, assembly GCA_015108495.1. Lineage (NCBI taxonomy): Eukaryota > Metazoa > Chordata > Actinopteri > Cichliformes > Cichlidae > Heterochromis > Heterochromis multidens. Next base: position 8,818 of record VUQS01067698.1, on the reverse strand, counting down.
TGCTCTATTCTTTTTATCACTTCTGCTTTCACATGCTATCAACATGGAAGCTCGTTTCTCCCACTCAAAAAAGAAAAATGCCAGGCAGAGCTAAGTCAAAATTTTAAGTTATTATCCCCAAATTTTGAGTTATGCATCTCAAAATTTCGACTTACTAAGCATCTCAAAATTTCGACTTACTTCTGAGTAAGTCAAAATTTCAAGCTACTAACCCGAAGTTTTGACTTACGGATGGCATTTTTTTTTCTTTTTCAGTGTTAAAAACAGGCTTCCCCATATGAAACTCTTTCCTTTCTCAGTGTTATCACTGCTCTAATCCAATGGTTAGACATGCCTTGTTTCTTGTTCTCATACATATGCTCATACAGTTTATGGATGTACAGTGCTGTGAAAAAGTATTTGCCCCCTTCCTGATTTCTTTTTTCCTTTTCTTAAACATATATGTCACACTTAATGTTTCAGCTCACCAAACAAATTCTAATATTGGACAAAGATAACCTTAATTTATTAAGAGAAAAAGCGCTATGCAAAACGCCATGTGAAAAAGTAATTGCCTCCCATTGTTAAATTATGAATTAACTGTGATTAATTGTGGCAGTTTCACTAGCCACAGACACCCAGGCCTTACTGCCAGACCTGTTAAGTGAAGAAATTACTTAAATAGAATCTGTCTGACAAAGTGAAGTAAGCTAAAAGATCTCAAAAAGCAACACATCATGCCACTATCTAAAGAAACTCAAGAACAGATGAGAAAGTCACTGGCATCTATCAGTCTTGAAAGGGTTACAAAGCCATTTCTAAGGCTTTGGGACTCCAGCGAACCACAGAGAGAGGCACTATCCATAAATGGAGAAAACTTGGAACAGTCTTGAACCTTCCCAGGAGTGGCTGGCCTACCAGAATTACTCCAAGAGCATATCAAGGACTCATTGAGGATGTCACCTCACTTTTCTCAGTTAAGGTCAGTGTTCATGATTCAACAATAAGAAGGAGACTGGGCAAAAGTGACGTCCATGGGAGAGTTCCAAGGAGAAAGCCACTGCTGACCCAAAAGAACACAAAGGCTTGTTTCACGTTTACCAAAAACACATCTTGATGATCCCCAAGACTTTTGGGAAAATATTCTGTGGACTGACGAGACAAAAGTTTAAATTTTTGGAAGATTCCAAATCCCGTTACATCTGGCGTAAAACTAACACAGCATCCCATAAAAAGAACATCATACCAACAGTCAAACATAGTGGTGGTAATATGATGGTCTGAGGCTGCTTTGTTCCTTCAGGACCTGGACAACTTGCCAATTGATGGAACCATAAATTCTGTTTTCTGCCAGAAAATCCTGAAGGAGAAAGTTCAGCCATTAGTTCATGTCCTGAAGCTCGAACACATTTTGGTTATGCAGCATGACAATAATCCAAAACACACCAGCAAATCCACCTCTGAATGGCTAAAAAATAAATAAATAAATAAATCAAAACTAACAAACAAAATGAAGGTTTTGGAGTAGCCTAGTCAAAGTCCAGGCTTAAATCCAATTGCGATGCTTTTGCATAACCATTGATGCTCGACAACCCGCCAATGAAACTGAATTCAAACAATTCTACAAAGAAGAGTGTGCCAAAATTCTTCCACAGCGATGTGAATGTGATTGATAGTTATTGTAAATGCTTGATTGCAGTTCTTGCTGCCAAGAGTGGCACAACCAGTTACTAGGTTTAGGGGGCAATTACTTTTCACATAGGGCCAAATAAGTTTGGATAACTTTGTTCCCTTAATAAATGAAATCATTATTTAAAAACTGCATTTTGTATTTACTCAGGTTATCTTTGTCTAATATTAAAAATTGTTTGATGATCTGAAACATGCAAGTGTGACAAACATGCAAAAAATAAGAAATCAGGAAGGGGGCAAATACTTTTTCACAGCGATGTAGCGGGCAACATCCTAGTTAGTTTGCTGATAACATAGTGCTGTACCCTGTTTTCTAATTATGGACATTTTGGGGAACAAAACGGTAACATGGTGGCAGATGAAATTCTAAAATTGATTGTTCTACATTGGACTTTAGAAACTACTCTGTGAAGTCACAATGTCTACATCCATCTTTTATGTACAGTCTATGTCTTCAGCCTCAGCATCCACCTTGCAAATCAGTGTCAATTTGAGATGACGTTTTCAAGCTGCAAATTTCAAAGATTAACAAATAATAATAAAAAAAAAAAATCCTGCAAGACAAATAAACAAAATGTGTTTATGTATGTCCACCACACACTCTTGCATATACATGCCTCTGTGAATCACTGTGTGTGTTTTCTGATTGCCTGCAATCCATGGTGTCCTGTTTCTGGCCTTTGGCATGTGTCAAGTTCTGCACAGTATGTGAGCAATGAAGCTAACACATTTCTGGCTGATCGGTGAGGGGAGCTTATCGCTTTATTTTTGATAGCAGCCTCACAGTTTATTTATTGACTGAAGCAACCTTTTTAAGATTGAATATTAGTTTTCTGTGCTTGGTCTGTTTTGAAATCTGAATTGTGTGCACAGTAAAACTTGTGAATGTGTAAAGCGATATTTAGTTGTGTATGCAAGTCTGTATCTATATACTAACTTGTGTTTAGGTTATGGCTAAATTAGCAACAGTCTGCACTCAAAACAGTGGCTTACTAGCAATTCATCTATGGAGTGTACCCAGAAGAAAATGACTTAACTGTAACTTGGAATTAAATAAGATGAGGAGCATTTTTACTTCTTATGGATTTTAATAAAACTACTCTGTTAATTTTAAGGTTTTAAAGATTTAACTGAATAGCAACAGTTCATATTTTTTTCAGAAACCTTACTCTTAAAAGTATAAGAACAAGTTCTGATTGTAGACCATAACTAATCCTAAGTTTGGTTTAACTTACAAGATTTTTTGTAGGCATGCTGTAGCATCTTCTGACATCTTTACTAAGGAATGAACCAATCTGGGCTTTCACAAATCAGATGATGTGTGTAAATAAACAAACCAATAAAAAACAAACAAACAAACAAACAAAAAAACCCCCAAAAACAAACAAAAACAAAACAATCACACACTCAGGGCCAGATCATGGCAAATTAGTGTGAGGCTGCAATAAGTGGGACCAAAAGGTTCTCTGGGTAATCAGCTAACAATGAGCTTAGCTAATTTATTGTGCATTGTTATAAACAATGAGACAGCCAGCTCATTTCAGTAATGATGAGCATTCTACAAGAGCAGTGCAAATAAGCGGGTCTAAAACGAGAAGACCTGGTGATGTGCACTACTAACTAAAACTGCTAACTACTAACCAAAATGATCCAGTATAAGAGCAGGTGGACCAAGGGCAGGTGGATTAAGAGCCCAAAAGCTGTGTCAAAATCAAGAGGTTCATGATAAACCAAAACGACACCAAAGCACAGCTTTTTAAAAAGGTTACGCACTCATTCTGATAATATCACCCCCGGCATTCCAGATAAATAAATAAATAAATAAACTATCAGAACCACATTAGGCACAAATAAGACATGCTTTTTTCAGCAATAAATTCAGCACAATTTGCAGTACATTGATGCTGCAAACCTTAGTAAATCACGTTTGTATGATTTGTTTAAATATACTCTTCCCAAAGCTTTGTGTTTTTGAAAGGGAAACTCCAACAAATACATACGCAGTAGGCTAGATGAAACCTACGTCCACACCTTTCAGTGACAAAACTGGCACTGCACCTCATTGCATAAATGCAGAAAGTAGCTTTTTAATGGCAAAAGAGGCTTTTTGTGCTGGCAAGAACTCTTAGTATATTTGTATACCCTTTATAAAGTATACCCTTTATATAAAGCAACATTAAAGCAAAGAAAACAAACAAAAATGAAACAGAAAATAGATATATTTGTGAGGTTCTGAAAAACTTGCATACAAAATTTGGCTTACAAGATAACAGTGAATATGCTGCATCGACACAACTTTTAAGATAAATTCTTCATTAGTATCCATCATGTTCATCATTATCATAATCAGTATGTCTCATGCTCTTCTTTGGCCTTGAGTGTGACTTCAGAACTACCTGCAAGTTTGCTGCTGATGGTGTTTCTGAGAACACAGATGCATTTAGGGAAAAGGAGTATTACTACCCCTCTGCGAATCACCACCTTACCATGGTGGAGAGGTTTGTGCATCCCAGTGATCCCGGGGCTAGGTTGTGGGGGGCTTTTGCCCCCTGGTAGGGTCTCTCAAATTGGCAAATTTTGTCCTGGGTGAGGGGCCAAATGAAGAGTGATTCAGATGACCCCTCAGAGAGGTAAACCAAGGGAGAAGTTTACCCTGCCTGGGATAGGGTTACCGGGGCCCCACCCTGGAGCCAGGCCTGGGGAGGGTGCTCGAGTGAGAGTGACTGGTGAGTGGGCCTTAGCCCATGGGTAGGACGCAGCCCAGAGAGGTGACCACCCGCAGGAGACGCAGTAGGGGTTGGGTGCAATGTGTGTTGGGCTGTGGTCAAGGGCAGAGGCCCTGGTGGGCTGATCCCCAGCTATCGAGGCTGGCGACTCGGACATGGAACGTCACCCCTCTGGTGGGGAAGGAGCCTGAGCTAGTGCATGAAGTTGAGATACCAGCTGGATATAGTTGGGCTCACCTCAACACATGGCTTGGGCTCTGGAACTAGTCTCCTGGAGAGGGGCTGGACTCTGTTCAAGTCTGGAGTTGGGGTGGGTATCCTTGTATCCCCTTAGCTTACTGCCTGTACGTTTGGTTTTTTCAGGTCAAGGAACAGGTCCTGTCTGTTGTTTGTGCTTATGCACTGAATGACAATTCAGAATACCCAGCCTTCTTGGAGTCACTGGGTGTGATGCTTGAGGGTGCTCCATCTGCTGACTATGTTGTCCTACTGGGAGACTTCAACGCTCACGTAGGCAGCGACAGTGAGATCTTGAGGGGTGTGATTGGGAGGAATGGCCTGCCTGATCTGAACCCAAGTGGTGTTCAAATGACAGTTTATCCATAACAAACACCATGTTTAAACATGAGGGTGCCCATAAGTGCACGTGGCACCAGGACATCCTATGTCGGCAGTTGATGATCAATTTTGTAATCGTATCATCAGATCTGCCACCGTATACGCTAGACACACACTGAAGAGAGGAGCTGAGCTGTCAACTGACCAACTACTTGGTCGTGAGTTGGATCAGGTAGCAGGGGAAGATGCTGGACAGGCCTGGCAAACTGAAACATATAATGAGGGTGTGCTGGGAGCACCTAACAGATGCCCCGGTCCACAAGATCTTCAACTCCTACCTCAGGCAGAACTTCTACAGCATTCTGAGGGAGCCTGGGGACATTGAGTCCAAATGGACCATGTTCCACACCTCCGTTGTTGAGTCTGCTGCTGCTGGGTGCGGGAGGAGTTTTGTGAGGCCATGGAAGAAGACTTTCAGTCTGCCTCAAAGTGATTCTGCCAAACTGTTAGGCGACTCAAGAGGGGAAAGCGGTGCTCTACTCGCATGGTGTATAGTGCAGGTGGGGCACTGCTGACTTCAACTGATAGTGTAGTCAGACGGTGAAAGGAATACTTCAAGGACCTCCTTAATCCCACTGACATGTCTTCTGTAGAGGAAGCAGTGTCAGGGGATGAAGGGGGATGACTCACCCATCACTGGGGGTGAGGTCACTGTAGTAGTTAGACAACTTCTTGATGGCAGGGCCCCTGGGGTGGATGTGATTCGCCCTGAGTTCCTTAAGGCCCTGGATGTTTGCAACATCGTGTGGAGATCTGGGGTGATGCCTCTGGATTTGCACACTGGGGTGGTGGTTCCCATCTTTAAGAAGGGGGTCTTGAAGGTGTGCTCCAACTACAGTGGGATCACACTCCTCAGCCTCCCTGGGAAGGCCATGCCAGGGTACTGGAAAGGGGATTTTTTTCCGTTAGTCAAACCTCAGATTCAGGAGGAACAGTACAGTTTTCATCCTGGTTGTGGAACGGTGGACCAGCTCTTTATTATCTTAAGGATATTTGAGCGTGCGCGGGACCAGCTCTTTATCGTCTCAAGGATATTCAAGTGCGTGCCCATGCCGTCTACATGTGTTTTGTGGCATCCTGTGAGGGGTGCTTTGGGAGTATGGGGTGTCTGGCCTGTTGCTACGAGCCATTTGGTCCCTGTACAGCTGTTGTGGGACATTGGTCCGCATTGCTGGCAATGAGTCGGACTCATTCCTGATGAGTGTTGGACTCCATCAGGGCTGCCCTTTGTCACCTTGGTGTCCTCAGAATCTCATGTCTGTTTTGTGAGGATTATGTGGTTCTATTGGCTTCATCAGGTGGTAGCCTCCAGCTTGCACTTGAGTGGTTCACAGCTGAGTGTGAAGCTGCAGGAATGAGAATTAGCCATGGTCATGGTCCTCAGCTGGAAAAGGGAGGAGATCCCATTCTGGGTCAGGGATGAATTGCTGCCCCAAGTGGAGGAGTTTAGGTATCTTGGGATCTTGTTCAAGAGTGGGCATCTGATTAGGATGCCTCTTGGTTGCCTCCTGGGTGAGGTATTCCGAGCTTGTCCTACTGGAAGGAAACGCCTTGGTGTTCCTTCAGATAAGCTGGAGGAGGTGGCTGGTGGGAGGGAGGTCTGGTCTTGTCTGTTTAGGTTGCTGCCCCCGTGACCCGGCCCCTGGTAAGTGGAAGGAAATGGATGGATGGCTGGATGGATGGAGTATTAATAATGAAAAAGGAACAAGAAAAATTAAGAATACTGAGAATTTAAAGAGCTAAAGGAAGTCTTTCATAAATACATGAATGAAGTGGTAATGAACCCATTATGTTCACAACTTAATCAGGTTTTGTAGCAGTTCTTTTAAATTGACTCAGATTTTCTATATTAATGGTTTGGCCTTCAACCCATGAGTACTCCAAGCTGTGGTTAAATCAAGGCGATATGAATAGCTTTCCGTCACTTAGTTAGTACTCACTGCTTCCATAGACTGACAATGTTCCACTGAAAAACAAATCAGAGAGCAGAATGTTTTAAGTGTCACAATATTCTGCTGCATGTATTGACCGAATGAGACAGAGGCAGCCTCACCTTTCATTTGTTCACTGACCAGACAGGCATGTAGGGTACATGCAGCAAAGTCACGGTGAGCAAGTTGTCAGCTTTTGGTTACTAATGTGAAAGACTGTGATGAATGCATTACAAATTAATTATTACCATCACTGCTATGGAGAACAAATAGTATGGCAATCATATCCATATTTAATTACAAATGAGTGTGGACTGACTTGTTTATATTCCTGAAATGAATTGACTGGACATATACTTAATTAAAAGTTGTTTATTTCAAGCATTATTTTGTAACTGCTGTCACACAGTGAGATTGTTGACTACCACCACCACTAAGAGTCATTTCGTTCTGCCAGTTAAGACAATAACTTAAGACTTAGCAGGTAAACTATTTAAGCCCATTTAAGGCTTAATGGATAATTTGAAGACTGTAGCATTTAGCATGATGCCCCTGCATGACATGAAGCCAGTTTAACCACATTTCCATGAGGAAGTTTATTACAAATCTCAGTGAACAGTGGCTGGTGGAAGGTTACAGCATGTACATATGGGATGGTGCAGTGCTCCAGGCATGCATCACAAGCCCACATATGCAACAAAAATGACATATTCCAGCATGGAGATGCTTAAATTTAAATTTGACCAGTAGTTAGTGGTTCTTACCGAGCCATAGAGTTTCCCTTTGTCATTCATGGCAATGAAGAGACCGCTTCTCACTCCGTAGAGAGTCACCACTCCTCTCTCCACTGGAGAAATTTCTAGAAGGGCTGGGGTGAAACGTCAAGGGGATCAGAAGTATCAAAAATGAAAGGACACATTGCTAATGCTTTTTAAAATCACCTCCAAAGTGCTGAATATCTCCAGAAGATTAAGACAGCACCTGTATAATGTTTCTCAGTGAAATGGTTCACTTCATAAAATGAAGATTGAAAAACCCATATAAAACAACATATAAAACAACTTTCATACTTTAATATAATCTTTCTGTTGCACTCCCTATGTGTTTTATATGTCACTACTGTACATCATTAACTTCTGTCTTCTCTTTCATGCAGTTTGTATGTTGTCCTGTTTATTGTTTTTGATCTCTATATGTTCCTCTTATCTCTCCGGTTGTGCATGCCTGTCAGTTTTAGGTGATTTATTTTCCCATATCATTCACACAACATATAGTGCTATGTTTTCCTTCTTTTCCATCCACAAGTTTGGCAATTTATTCATTAAACTTGTAATTGTGTGCCAAACTGCAGTACCAACCCAGAAGGAAAATCATTAACACCAAGTCAAAACTTTGTTTAAAGATAAGATAGTTTTTATAAATGTCTATTTAAACACAGTTTACTGCATACACTACCAGTCAAAAGTTTGGACACACCTTCCCATTCAATGTTTTTTCTTTATTTTCATGACTATTTACATTATAGGTTCTCACTGAAGGCATCAAAACTATGAATGAACACATATGGAATTATGTAGTAAACAAAAAAGTGTGAAATAACCCAAAACATGTTTTATATCATCGATTCTTCAAAATAGCCACCCTTTGCTTTGATCACTGCTTTGCACACTCTTGGCCTTCTCTCAATGAGCTTCATGAGGTAGTCACTTGAAATGGTTGTCACTGCACAGGTATGCCTTGGGAGGTATGCCTTAGGTATGCCTTCATTTGTGGAATTTCTTGCTTTCTTAATGGGGTTGGGACCATCAGTTGTGTTGTGCAGAAGTCAGGTTGGTACACAGCTGACAGCCCTATTTGACAACTGTTAGAATT
>VUQS01067697.1:0-15334 GCA_015108495.1 Heterochromis multidens | reverse complement strand
CAGCACTGTAATAGTAGTTTTCTTGTGTTTCAGGTGACATCAGGGATCTGTTTACTATCAACCTGAAATCAGGACACGCTGCTGCTTTTGCCACAGACTGTGACCTTCCTTCCACACACGAGATGGTGCGCAGCATCGGCATGCAGGTGGATTTTTATGGCTTCTGTTATTTGTATACTTAACTTCTGAATGTAAAGGAGCTTTAAACTTCATTTCATTTTAAACCTTCTGCAAATCTGATATTAAATATAACTCTCTTTGAGAGTTTTATGTTACATAGTAACATTTGGAAGCAGTTTGGTCATTACTATGTGGTATTCCCCCCCTCTGAGCCTGTCCCCTAGACAACCTACATGGGCTTCCTGGACTATAGGAAACAGGAAGTGAAAGACATGGGCATCAACCCCAGCGACTGCTCTTTCAACCCTGGAGTGTTTGTGGCAGATATGAAAGAGTGGAAGAAACAGAAGATCACCAAACAACTGGAAAAATGGATGGAGGAGAATTTCAGGTAAATACAATATTGTCAATACAAACAATGACAGTAAGAAATATAGTTTTAAATAGTTAGTCAGCAGCAACATTAACAACAAAAAGTTATTCAGGATTATATCCATCAGCTTGTTAAAGTGTGTTTATGGATTTTAAGTTTTTATTGTTATTGTTCCTACACAAGTATACAATAAGTGCTTCTGCGTATGTTGTTCAGTTTCTGGCATTTAGAATGAAGCAGCTGTAAAGGGTCTCTTATCTGGACATCTGTAGATGTAGCTAATTCAACAGCTCTTACTTAAATATGCTATATATACAGTATGGTGGCAAGAAATGTTGCACAGATAAATTGTAAAAAGCCATTGCACCACTAATAACTGTAATTAAATAAGTAGCCTCTTCATGTTGTGGCAGTGCTATGGTTTGGTTAGGTTTAGGCACAAACACAACGTGGTTAGATTCAGGAGAAAGATTGTGGTTTGGGGTGAGATAAGTACACAGAGATTCTGAGAGATTCAGAGAGTCTGTGGCCTGGTTTGCAGTAAGAAACAAGCAGCTAACCTCATGGATCTAACATGCATCTTACCTCTTATGTAGTGGCCATGTAGAATGAAACAAGGTTGAACTTACTCAGCTCCACCCAAAATTCCTTCCTGCATCATCTCTGTTGTTCTATAACAACATCTAACCAATTCTCATTCCACAGAATCAAATACAGAAGTTCTTTCAGTTACTATTGGAATCTCCGAATTATGCACAAAGTGTCTGGATCTGTACCTTGACACGCCAGCCAAAGCAATACTGTAAGGCTAAAGATAAGAGTCTTCTTCTGAGAGCTACAAAGGCCACATTTTGAGGTTGGAGAGGCGGTGGTGCAGTAAGTCAGAAGTTTGTCAGCCAGGAACCTGTAATTATCTTTTAGGGCTTTGTCTTTTTCTCTTGTTTTGCCTGGCTTTCACTTGTTGATTGTTTTTTTTTCCAGTCACTTCTCACGTTTGCATTTTTTCACTGAGTAGGTTTAAACACCAAAAAGTGCTTTTGATAAAGATTGCAGTGAGAGGTCAAACTATTGCCTAATCACCCTAAACGACGACTTTTGTGTAAATATGAGACAGCAAAAACATCTGACACTGGTGACTCTCTAAACTATAAACTATCTGCACTAACTTGGTAATACTGATGACCAGAAAAATTGTCTGTTGTCTTAGTGATCCAATTAGTGGACGAGTTATCGAGTTAATGAGTTAACAAAGGCAGTATGATAAGAGGGGCACCTCAATTCAACTTTATCTATAGTTAATTTTCTGTAATATATTAGGATATTTATATATTGAGTTATTGTATTATTAGAGCTATTTGTAATATTTTGTAATTTGTAATATATTGTATTATTTAATATTGGTATTTTAACTTGTTAATTACTTATCCTCAGGGATTAATAAAGCATTCTGATTCTGATTGATGATATATCATCATACCTTCCTGATGTTTCAGAGGCTGTACTGTATGTATATTATAGTATGTGAGCAAAGAAAAAAAACAAAGAGCTCAGCTGCTTGTGATAGCTAGAGATGTGCCTACTAAACGACTAAACAATCACAATACTAGTCAGTTATAATATTTTATTAATGTGCAATGTGACTCACCTGATGGGTTTAAAAGGTTACACAGCTTTCTTAGGCATGTGCACACAGCTTCATGTGTGTTGATCGCTCGCTTTGATTATTGGAAAAAAACCCAAAACAGTCACTAACCAGGGGCAGAGGTAATTTTCTTCTTTATGAGTCCAGTGATAAGGTCCCCACCAATCACAGCCATCATCTTTCCCTACAGCTGCCTGTTCCACAAATAGAGACTGGCCTCAAGTGCGAGGTGCTGTCTCATGTACTAAAATATACACCCAACTGACACTTTGTTAGATACACATGTTCAACTGCTAATTAATGCAAATATCTAATCAGCCAATCACATGGTGGCAACTCATTTTCCTGCAGAACCATCTCTAGGGTTTACAGAGAATACCTAGTGAGTGGCAGTTCTCTGGGTTTAAAATGTCTTGTTGATGTCAGACGAGAATGGCCAGACTACTTTGAGATGATAGGAAGGCCACAGTTACTCAAATAACCACTGTTTACAACCAAGGTATGCAGAAGAGTATCTCTGAAACACACTGAACCTTGAAGCAGATGGGCTACAGCAGCAGAAGACCACACCATGTGCCACTCCTGTCAGCTAAGAACAGGAAATTGAGGCTACAATTCACATGGGCTCATCAAAACTGGATGATAAAAGACTGGAAAAACATTGTCTGGTCTGATGAGTCTCGATTTTTGGCATAAACAACATCCAGATCCATCCTGCCTTGTATCAACGGTTCAGGCTGGTGGTGGTAGTGTGATGGTGTGGGGGATATTTTCTTGGCACACTTTGGAGCCAATTAGTACAAAATGAGCACTGTTTAAATGTCACAGCCTACCTGAGTATTGTTACTGACCATGTCCATCCCTTTATGACCACAGTGTACCTATCATCTGATGGCTGCTTCCAACAGGATAATACCACACACATGTCACAAAGCCCAAATCATGTCAAACTGGTTTCTTGAACATGACAATGAGTTCACTGCACTTAAATGACCTCCACAGTCACCAGATCTCAATCCAATAGAGCTCCTCTGGGATGGGATGGAACAGGAGATTCACATCATGGATGTGAAGCCGACAAATCTGCAGCAACTGTGTGACGCTATCATGTCAATACGGAACAAAATCTTTGAGGAATGTTTCCAGCACCTTGTTGAATCTATGCCATGAAGAAGTTCTGAACCCAAAAGAGGGTCCAACCTGGTACTAGCAAGGTGTAAGTAATGAAGTGTCCAGTGAGTGTGTAACTCCAATGCAACATAGAAATGTTCATAGAAAGAGAAGTATAAATATATTTGACTGTGCTAAAAATCATACTATCAGGATTTCTAAATACCATGATATACTGTAATACTGTGACACCACTCAGGCCTGTTGAGCCTTTGTATCTAGATATGGCAAATAACAAGACAGATCTGCAACCTGACAATGTTACAGCTTACAGTAGTCCATATATTTGTAGTATACCAGTGGTTCCCAAACTAAAGATATGGATGCAAAAGAGGTCAGGTATGAAAGGTACATTAGAAAAAAGTGTGGGAAGGGAGGAATGTTTCAGTCTTTGGTAACCATGTGTAAACTGTAACAATGTGAAGCATACATTACTTTGATTTAAAGGGTAATAAGCAAAAGAGGGTGAAAAGCACTGAACAACAGATACTTTCAGCCTTAACAGTATAGTTTAAGTGATTTTTTTAATCAAAGTTGTGAACTGTAAGTCAGGTTCAAGTAATATTCCAACATTAAACCAAGACTTGACACTGCATTTATCCTCTATGCATCAGTAACACGTGCTTTTCAACTACTCTGAGGTAGCAGCAGTAGCTGAAGCAAAGAAAACAAAAACCAAACATACACTTGAAATATATACCAGCAGTGGCAGATAGGCCACCCCAGGTTAACCACAGAAATGTTTCACGTGTACACACCGTAACACTTACATTTGGGGGACACCCACTGACACATACACAAAAGTAACGAAAATAACCAAACACTATAAATCTACATGCAAATTGCACACGTGTCGCACAAGCAAAACGTGAGCTTTTGCTTATACACATATACAGGCAGATGCAAACATACCAACATGCAAGCAGCAAAAAATCTCTGTGTGAGTCACCAGTAAACTCTGATAGATAAAGATGATGTTGGAGGCAGTGAGTTTATTTGACATTTCTGTCTGTCTCCTTCACTTTGTGGCATCTCTCTTGGCCCATCTTTAGGCGTGACCTTCTGTTCTACTTGTTTTAGAGGTGGGACTTTGTAAAGCTATTGGATTCACACACATACACACACACTGTACATGCGCAAACAAAAACAAAGATATTGCTGTAACAGCCTAAAATCTAGGGTCACCTGGTGTTTGAATTTATTGACTTGTTTCCTCCAAAGTAGTGAATTCTCTCATGTCTTGTTAAGCTTTTCTAGATCTGAAACTAAAGATTGGAGAGACGCTTGGAAAAACAAGTATTAGGAAACAAGTGTACCATCAGTTCTGGCCTTCAATACTTTGATAAAAATACATTGTGTTATATCCACCAAGGTCTTTAAGGTCAGCTTAATGATTTATTGGTCGAAAATTGTCAAAAAGCCTTATAATTTAAAAACTATGATTCTCACAAGTGTGTATTGTCAACATATAGAAAGTACCTTATAAAGATTTAAAATATCATGTTACATTTGACCTCTGACCTCTCCTTTAAGGTTGATAGATTGATCTGAAGGTCAAAGTGACAATAATACTATATAGAGCTTTTGAAAATTATGTTTCTTACTGCCATTGTTTGTATTGACAACATTTAGGCATATAGGGAATGATATATGGAGATTCTAAATATCACGTTACTTTGGACCTCTGACCTCTTCTTCAAGGTTAAATAAGGTCAAACTTTCATAAAATGTCTTTTATCTTTAAAACGATGCTTAAAATTCTGCTGCCTTTGTTTGTATTGGCAACATTTAGCAAGTGATACTGATATATGGGGATTCTAAATATCACATTATAGTTTGCATCCAAATATCATGTCACATTTGACCTTTGACCTCACTTTTGCATTTCTTTCAAGTTGACCCCATAATGTGTTCTATCTTTAAAGAAAGTATTGTGAGGACAAAGAGAATGAGCTGCCTGGTTAGTTAGAAATATACTGTAGTATAATATTATATAATAAGCTCCAGTTATTCATGTCCAGTTATTTACAAATCAATACCTATTATCCATTACATACTCCTACATAATGTTTGTGTAATCAAAGTAAACATCTGATTTTTACTGCACTACAAATTTCTTAAAATACATTTAAAAAGAACAAAGAAAACAAAATGAATATATACAACATACAATACTATTCCCTTAAAAGTAAATACTGCCCAGAGAGTGAGCTGCCTTGGTGGAGGTTTTCTTCTTCTTGTTTGAGATGTGTTGCTCCCATCAAATTCAAAATGACATTTTTTTTTCTTGAAATGGTACACTTTCCCAGTTTAAACATTTGATATGTTTTCTGTGTTCTATTGTGAGTAAAATGTAGGTTTATGACATTTGCAAATCATTGCCTTCTGTTTTTATTTACATTTCACTCAGTGCCCCAACTTTTTTGGAATTGTGGTTGTATTTCAAATAATCTGCAAAACACTAAAACAATGATTTTATGTCTCCAGCTGCTGATATTTAGCAGTATATAACTGGTTGCAATGCAAGCAGAAAAAAAAATGATATACTGATGATAGATGGGTTTGTGGAAAGATAGATCAACTGCTCTGTAAATAAGAAAAGGTTTTATTGTATTAAGTACATGAAAGAGGATACAGAAACAGATGAACACAGATTGAATTTAAAAGTATTTTCTATTACTGCCATCATGAAGTCATTAGTTAAGTTTTGATGATGATGATGCACGTTCCTGGGTAGTCTTTCATACCTCTATTGACTACAGGGTAATCAGGGAACACCCACACATCACCGTGCACACACACATACTGAACACATATACTCCCAGCTTGATACATGCAGGCAAATGTGTGAGAGGTAACGTATCAAAAGACGCTCCACCTATTCTGTTCAAAAACAAGATGAATTACCCTTATAGAGAGGGATACACGCACACACCCACACACACACACACACACACACATCTGTACTGGAAAATAATGCGGAAAAAAGGCATCAAATTCCAGGTGTGGAAAATTTGAAATAAACATCCTGAACTAATGTGAGTTGATGATGGAAAAATTATCTGGCAGCAAATAATAAACGGTGGTCTTGCCTAATAGTTATTAGATTTTATTGATAGTCCTAACAGTCACAAATAGCTGACTGCATTCTGTAAACCAGAGAATGGAAGTCTGGAAATATTAGCACAAGTGTAAGCCAGTGTACAACATGACATTCTTTATCTTTATTTCACTCTCAATTTAAATTTAAAATGTGTTTTTAGGGGTTGGAGCTGGTATGTTGTTCATCATGTTTTGGCTCTGTCAGTCTTCATACTATACTTCATTTCAGTGATCACATACTGTGTAATATCATATTCCTGTTTGTTACACAAGTTCAGAACTGCTGTCTCAAAAATGTTTTGAACACAGTCATGCCTATCTTATTTCTAGTGTTTGGACAGGTTTGCTCATTTTGACATATCGTGAAAGAATTGTCCAAAATTATAGCAATAACACATGGTGATTCTGTTTTCAGGTTGTCTATCCTCTTCATTCTTAACAGTCTGCTTGAGCCAGTACCGGAACTTTTGAGATCTGATACTGAGAGAATTAAATAGCTGTACACCCATACTCGGCCTTACAATGGCTGTGTTGTATCTAACCAAGTTTGTATACACTTTCCTCACTCCATTGTTGTGTGTTGTTGGTGGTTTGGAAGAATCCTGCATCTAATGCAGGCTTGACAATTTCATTTCTCTGAATCTAAAAGTGTTATTAAAAGACAAGTGTAACAATGTTTTTGGTCAAGAATTATCTTAAGGCCAAGAAGAATTGATTGTGGTCTTTGGGTTCAGCCTGTCACCAGAAAGACACTGGAGAAAAATCTGTCTCGATGCATATTTTATCAGGCAGCAAGACAAACCACACTCAAAATCAAATTCAAATGGACCACTTTCTGCTAGAACAATATTTCTCTTCTCGAGAATGACTCCAACAGGCAGGGGGAAAAAAATTATAAAGGTTTTCAGGCTTCTTTGCCTTGTAAGGTGCAGACTTACATGCTTTAGTCAGGTTTTATCAGCATATCTCAAAAAACAAATTAACTGGAACACCAGTGGTTCTCTCTGGACTAAGCAAAGCTCAGTCAGTGTAAGGACTAGCTTTTTCAGATTACTCCTTCTACATCCCTCTTAGATGGTTATTGTACAACTAAAGCCTTATAGTACTGCACCATCTGGAACAACACGGGGCATATGCATAGCTCCTGTTTGGGGACTACAGCTCTGCGTTTAATACCATCCTACCCAGCAGACTGTTCTCCAAGATGTACGACCTAGGTATGCAGCACAGCATCTGCCTGTGGGTTTGGGAAAGCTTTACTCTCTGTACACTCATGACTACATATCATCCTATAACACAAACACCATAGTTAAATTTGTGGATGACAAGATCGTGGTGGAGAGTCTGCATACAAACAGGAAGTACTATTACCATCCTGAACAATGAACTGAAAGCACACTCCTATATACAACACAGGCACATGCAACAATTACAGTAATGAATCACAATGTGCACTTTGATATGGACTTTTGATGTGCAATAATGGAATTTTTTTAATGCATACGGTGGCAGTGAGTGTATGGTGCAGTGAAAACATTGGGAGATTTGTGATGTGTGTTCTGTGCACATGAGTAAAATAGACTGTATCATGCAACGGTTGTGTGGCGAGCAGAGAGTGGACCCCAATGCAGGACTCGGCAGACAGAAGATAAACTTAAAACACGGCTTTATTTGCTGTTAACTAACGGAGAACAAAACATAAGGCAGAGCAGAGCAGGAGCAAACTGACTGAAAACTAGAGGCAAACAGACTGAGACAGAGACTAAGACACACGAACTTGACAAAAAGGTAGACAAACACAGAGACAGGACAGACCAGACATGGAAACACAAGGAGGCAGGAAGAAACAAGAATAACATGGACCAAACTAAAAACCAGGGAATGCTGCTACAAGAAGTTACAAAACCAGAAACAAAAGACTCTAAGAAACAACAAAGGAGGATCACGGCGGCAGCGCAGATGACATCATATGTTGCCTAGCGAGAGGAGGGAGGGATGTAAACAACAACAACCAAGATGGCAAAGAAGCCTGGGTATGTTGTGTATGCTTAGTAAAGCTAAGAGTTTAATGTCTGAGCTGAAGAAACGTTCCTTCACAGTAATGTGATGAGGGTGCTGCATTACTTGTTAATAAAAGTTTTACTTCTTGGATATTTTTTTTTTGTGTTTTCCAAAACTGTGTGAAAACAGTTGACTGTAATATTGCAGAGTAATTCTTGTAGCCATGTCTCACAGTACACTCATGGAAATCCCCTTAATTCCTCACTAGAGCCTCTCGTTAGGGAGTTACGTCTTTTATGCCCTGTTCTCCATCAGTGTCTATTTTCTGGACCCATCTTTTTTAGCTGCTCAGATAGTACCATAAGAAACTGACTACACCAGAGAAACAGACAGCTGTAGCACGATGAAAAGACTCTGTGTGCACAGCATGATTTCTTCCTTTAACCTGTGAGGTTTAGTTAAACAAACCAAGGTCCGTTTGAGCTGAAATACAAGCTGTCAATCAGCACTTTCAGTAGACACACCTGTAGGTAGACCGGTAGACTGGTATCACCTGCATATTAACTCACCTCCATATTTGCTGTGGGAAATGGGCACTAATTTGGGAGTGGTTTTGTGTGAGGATGAAGAAAACTGCCCAACAGACACAGAGAAAGTCCTATTCTTGAGATGAGAACTGAAGCACTGTAGAATTGTAAGCTTAATGCCAACCAGGTGTCCAAGCCAAGCCAAGCCAAGCCAAGCCAAAAAAAAAAAAAACAGCATCAGTAATAACTTCATAAGCAACATAACTATGAGTCTACAGCTACGCTACTTGTTCTGTGTCATTAGACATGCATCTGAACATGCATCTAAGACACTGATATTGTATTTAGTATGTATAATGATTACCATGGGAGCGACTGTGGCTCAGGAGGTAGAGTGGGTAGTCTACTAATCTGAAGGTCGGTGGTTTGCTCCGCAGCTTCTCCAGTCTGCATGTTGAAGTATCCTTGGGCAAGATACTGAGTGGGTGAATGAAGCTTGTAAAAAGCACTTTGAGTGCTCAGAGTAAAAAAAAGGGCTATATAAACTCGTTATATGTAGCAGCCATTTATCATGTTTACCACTGAATTTTGCTGTGCTGGGATGCTAGCCTTTGCTAATAAGCACTTTACACAACAACAGCTCAGTCAAAAAAATAGTAATAATATCAGTAACGGGCAGTGTTGGGGTTGTTACTCAAAAAAAGTCATGTATTACACGTTATTCGTTACTTTTCTTAAAAGTAATGTAATACGTTACTCAATTACGCGCCGGAGAAAGTAATTTGTTACACTACTCGTTACTGAAGAATGTAATGTGATTACAGTAACACCCAACACTGATGAAGTGAGAGGAAGAGTTAAAAAATGAATCACATTTTATACCACATATCCAGTGGTTGTCAAAAACTGCAGCAAAATTTATTGTGACTACTGGAAAAGTGAAGTGATCAGTAGCAGGACTGGTATCCATCCAATTGAGGATAATTAATCTGTTAGTGGTAATAGATGACTAGATAATTTAAATGTGGACCTGCTTATGGCAGTAGGCTTTTTTCCTCTAAGGACCTAAGGATCTAAGTTAAAAAAATTTGAAATTACTGCAATTTTTACACACGTTCCAGCCTTCTCAGAGCTAGGTTTAGGCTTCATGCCTACTGACCGGTCGGTGACCAACTGGCAACTTCCAGCTGCAAAAGAAAAATAGTTGTTGAGTGGTTGCTAGAGGTTATTGGCTGGATTAAATTGTTTGCAAAGAGGGTGCTATGCCAAAAACTTCCTTGTGATTGCTTTGGTTGCTAAGAGATTGCCGCAGTTGCTCATAGTTTGGAAGACACTGACTTGCTTGCAAACACTAACTACTAGCTCAAAGAAGTGCGACACAAACAGGAAAAGGAAAAAGGAGGTTTTTGGTGCAGCACTGCATACCTCTTTGGAAACAGTTTCACCCAGCGACTGCCAGCAACCTTTGCCATCCGGTAAAGTAATACACATATTCCCTAGCGAACAGTGGTTGCCAGGGGGTCAACGACTGGTCTCTAAGCCTATGTGACTGGAGCTTTACATTGTGTGCTGTCCACAGTCATTTTACCCAAAATGAGAGTTCTAACCATTAAACCATTCATTCTAACCATCACAGTCACTAAAATTAGGCACAGGTGACCATTTCTTTTAAATTTAACCTGCTCGACTGAATCAAAACTGTGATTAAACAGAAAGCTGGCCAAAAGAGAAAACTCAGCTGAACAGTATATAGCTGGGACCATAAGTAGGAAACAACTAAAGGATGAGTGTAATTACGTACAGTAAAATAAACATGCTTTGTTCTTCTGTTCTGTTCATTTGTACAGCTTAGCACTGCTCTGCTGTTTCTCATGTACCCCGCAACAGCTGAGGAACATCTCATTCAGATGCTGTAACATAGACACACGCACACAAAATCCTAAGACACACAAATGCATTTACACAAATATAAACCAGAACACACTTTCAAACATACTCACATGCACGGACACACACAGGCAGGTCACGGCCTCTTATTAATATTTCCTATTCTGGAGTGTTTTTTTGGCAGACTGAGCCGTACTGCTGCAGTGTGTGGCCTGGCTGCACAAACACATCAGAGTTTCACAAAAAGCTCACTAAATTAAGTTTTATTGCTATCCTGGGAGTTGACTCATTGGACTGTCACACTAATGAGGGGTTCCCCTACTTCAATACCATTTTTCTCCCTTTCTGTTTATTTATGCATGCCGGTGTGTCTGTTTTTGAGCCTTCCTTTACCCTAGTCATCATTATCACCGTCACATCTTCTTTGCCACACAGTGCAATGTGATCATTTGTTTCAAAACCACGGAGTGACTGCAACAACAGCAGTTGCTAGGAAGTACAACAACGTCAAACAGCTGCAAAAGTCAGGGAGGTAGCTCGGTATGCAAAATTTCTGACTTCAACACCCAGACTTTCTGGGAGACAACAGACTGCTTGTCTGCTATGTTTGGATTAATTTATGTGACACATTTAACCACATTGGCCTAAAAATGTATTACCATTGCAAGTACTTTAGACTAAAGATAAGTGTAAGAGAATACAGAATGTGACTGATAGGTGTTTTCAGAAGAGATATGTACATTAGATCTTAAAGCTGTTTTATAACAGAAAGGGACTGCAGACTGCAAATTGATAGGTAAGTGTCAATTTTACAGTAAAACTTTTTTTTTAACCTCCAGTGAAGGTACTGGGTTTTTAGGTATTCTACCATCACTGAAAAGATAGCAGTGTTGACCTGTTGGTCCATTACCTAGGTTAAAACTGAAGACTAAATATAAGGCACCCTTGCTCCGTGCACCTGGGGCTCTCCTTAAGTTCAGAAAACAGGTCTCTATGAGGCAGCAGCCCAAACACTGGCCAGACAAATTGCTGAAGAACATGCACAAAGCACATTGGGTCCCCCCTAAACAACCCTTTATCTGGCACCACCACCTGCTTTGACAAAAATTGGTATCAGTGTATCCCTGCTTGAGATGTAGTCATACAAATAATAAAACAGGGAGGATGAATGGGACAGCCCAACAGTACTGGATTCTATGAAAATTTAGAAAACATTCTCAAAGCACAGCATCTTTTTTGTTTTGTTGTCTGGCACCATGTAACCACTGTACTTTTTCTCTGCCTGTAATATGCTTACTGGGTCACAGTCTGTCATATATTACTTGTGTCTGCTTAGTTGACAGGGTGTTGATTGCTTTGTATTATTACTGTCTGTTTGCAGTCAGTCTGCATTGTCAAAGAAAATGTATGGCACACCAAACAAATATCCTTTCTCTGTTGCCTCCATGTAGGGTGAGAATTAATGTCACATCAAATGAAGGCACATTTCTTTTCCCAATCAGCAGTCAAATGCAGCTCTGTTTCTTTATTGGTTCCAATAAGATGCACAATAAAATTGTTTTTTAATACAATACAAATGGCTGTTAATAAAAACTTGCAGAGAGAGATCACGAACTGAACAACCTTCCTGCCAAAATAAAATCTCTTGGCATTTTGCTCATAGAGGCATATTTGCCGTCAGCACTTTCTAAAATTCTCACTTCACACGATTAATCCCAGATGATAATTATGTTTAAAATATGTGAAGGCATTTGTAGAATGGAAACAACTGAGACTTGTATAAACTGAGGCACTTGCTAATGCACTAACCAGTGTTTTATTAAAACAATTACCGTCTGCATGTGATTACTTTACCAAAACAATCAAATCAGTAAAAATACACAGACAGGGGACAAAGAAAAGTAATAGTGGGGTGTGTGTTTGTGTTGGGGGGCTCACAAAATGTGTAGGTCACAGGATCTCAACTCCCAACTGAACAAATATGGAAGGTTTAGGACCAACATGCTAGACAGTGCTGGAGAGCGCTGTCCATCAAATGAAGGGATTCCTTTTAGAAGAATGTTTTATCCCGGCAGGAGCCTTCAAGACACGAGTTGAATCAATGTCAAGGCACGGTGAAGCTAATGATGATCACAGGTATCAATAATGGTGATTGCCAACAGCTGCCCAATCGAGGGAATTTTTAACTTTTTTTCCCCCATCAATGCATCAAATTAATATTATATAATACAAAACTATTCTGCCTCATTGTAGTTGCCAGCTCTGCATGTATGCACACACAAGTTCATGCCCGCCACGCTATAATCTTTGAAATGATCTCAGAACAAGCCAAAACAGAAGGCATGTGTTTTTGTTTGTTGTTTTGTATTTTTCAATTAGAGCTTGATGAAACTTTTAGTTGGTGAAAAGAAAAAAACAGATAAAAACAGATAACACTAGTTTAACTACAAGCCTGAAGAAAAGAAATAATAAATGGACTGGTACGTATATAGCGCTTTTCTACTCTAACTGAGCACTCAAAGCACTTTTCACTGCTACTATTAAGAGGCAGGCAAATGTTATTATCAAATACCATTTTAGCTCTTCAGCTGATATCCATTCACTGACAGTCAGTAACTACAGTAGACTAAATCACTCATATCAAAACCTGCCCTTACTAACCCACTACATGCTGTTTTTTCCTTTGATCTGTCAAACATGAGTGCAACAGTCTAAAGAATGGAAGTAAAAAAAAAATCTGTTGCATGTTTCAGACATACAGGAAAAGCCAAACCTTTACTATTGCATCTCTTTATCCTTCGCTGGTACAAAGCTATATTGTCTGTCCCTCACATATGGATATGAAAAACCCACAACCACCACAAGTAAGCTTTACACAACTGTACAACCCACTGTACAACTTTCCCTCCCTGGTGGCACTTTTAGTTGAAAATAGTTCAACTTTTGGAATAGCACTCGTAAGTCTCTCTCTCTCTCTCTCTTGCTCTCTCTCTCGCTCTCTCTCTCTCTGACAGACCAGTCAAAATCAAGAAGGGGCGGAGTTTCAATTCCAGGCCGCTCATGTGTATTCAATTTAGGCCTCAGT
This sequence comes from Heterochromis multidens, assembly GCA_015108495.1. Taxonomy (NCBI): domain Eukaryota; kingdom Metazoa; phylum Chordata; class Actinopteri; order Cichliformes; family Cichlidae; genus Heterochromis; species Heterochromis multidens. The sequence goes on along the minus strand of VUQS01067697.1, from coordinate 1,427 downwards.
CACACAGACCTAAAGACTTGTCCACAACCGTCTGGCAACCACCAGTCACAAAAATGTGTATTTCCTGACCGGTTGTGAGTGGTTGCTGGAGGTTGATTGCAGTCACTGTTAAATTGGTTGCTAAAGTGCCCTTTATACAGGCCAAGAGGCTGGTCAGTAAACCCCTGGTAACCACCAGTCAGTAGGGAAATGTGTATATTCCATGTCCAGTTGGTGTTAGAATGAAATTGGTTGCAAAGAAGTATGTGGTGCTGCACCGAAAACCTCTTTGCGACTGAAGCCACCTGGCAACCACTCACCAACCAGTCAGGGAATATACATTTTTCTCTAGTAACCGGAGATTGCTGGGGGTTTGCCAACTGGTTTCTATGCCTGTGTGACTGAGGCACAATTTTTTTCATAAATCTGAACTGACGCCTTAAACAAGTTATTGATGGACAATTACCTTGCTATTATTTTGAAAGTACAGTTGCTGTTAACCAGCTAGTTCCAGTCCTTCCCATCACATGTTTCCCTACATGCAGGCTGCTCATATGCTGCAATCTAAGGGTTTGAAGGAAGGCAACTGGACCCCCATCCACATCTTGCATCAGGTGACCTCAATAGGACACATGATGGTTGGGGCAAGGTCTCACAGTGGTTTTGCCTGAAACCTGTGGTAGTAATGACACATGCCTTTTTTCACACCTTGGCGCATGTGATGACTCACATGATCAATAGTGGGTTAACAACCACCTCTCAAGAGACAACCCCCACTAGGGTTTAAATACCTGGGACTCTCCACCATTTCTCCGAAAGTCCACTGTCATCGCCACAGTCTTGAGCGAGTTCAGCTCCAGGTGGTTCTGACTGCACCAGTGGACCAACTAGTCCACCTCCAGTCTGTACGCAGACTCGTCATCGTTTTGGATCAGACCAATGCCAGTGGTGTCATCCACGAACTTCAGGAGTTTCACAGATGGTTCTCCTGAAGTGAGGTCATTAGTGTAGAGGGAGAAGAGCAGCGGGGAGAGAACACACTCCAGTGGGAGGCCAGTACTGATGGTCTGTGTGTGGGATGTGATGCTCCTCAGCCTCACCTGCTGCTGCCTGTCTGTCAGGAAACTGGTGATCCACTGACAGGTGGAGGCAGGCACAGTAAGCTGGGTGAGCTTCCGGTGGAGGATGTCTGGAATGACTGAGTTGAAGGCCGAGCTGAAGCCCACGAACAGGATCCTGGTGTACGTCCCCGGATGGTCGAGGTGATGCAGGATGTAGTGCAGTCCCATACTGACTGTATCCTCGGCCGACCTGTAGGCCCGGTAAGCAAACTGCAGGGGGTCCAGCAAGAGCTCTGTGATGTCTTTCAGGTGGCTCAACACCAGTCTTTCAAAGGACTTCATGACCACAGACGTCAGGGCAACAGGCCTTAATCCATTTAATCCTGT
>VUQS01067695.1:0-31372 GCA_015108495.1 Heterochromis multidens | reverse complement strand
GTGAAACAGCCTGTTTCAGTTTAAGCGTTGTTTTCAATAAATTGCATGCTCAAAAAAATGTTTTGTCTGACTCCCATTTCTTCTTGTTGCATGTTGAAGCTCTACTTGGAACCTTGTTACGATCCAACCATGCAACATATGATTTTTTGCCATTTTTCAAGTGGTCTTAAACTTTTGATCAGGACTGTATTTGCTTTAATTAGAGCTCAGTAAAGGACTGAAGCTGTGAAGATGTATTTGCATCTTTAGGTTGTCAGGTCTGCTCACTTTGAGTAAAGACAGTGGAGGGAGACTATGTGTGGTGGTGTTTTATACAGATGGTTGGTGTGCTGTTTTCCCTCACATGTTCCTCTTTATTTTCTCTAACTCTGTTATGGTCTCCTAGTGCAGGACTTCTAGGTTAAGGCTGTTAAAAGGTGGGCGGCTCTTAGAAAAATGTGTGTGCCTTAAACAGTGAGGGACATGAATATTCATTCACTGAACACTTTATTAGGTACACCTTGCCAGCACTGGCTTGGACCCCTCTTTCCTTCAGAACTGCCTCAGTTCTTCATGGCACAGATTCATGAAGGTGCTGGAAACATTCCTCAGAGATTTTTGTCCATATTGACATGATAGCATCACAAAGTTGCTGCAGATAGAGATAGAGATCTGGTGACTGTGTTGGCCATTTGAGTACAGTGAACTCACTGTCATGTTCAAGAAATCAGTGTGAGATGATTTGAGCTTTGTGACATGCATTATCCTGCTGGAGGGAGCCATCAGAAGATGGGTACAGTGTGGTCATGAAGGGATGAACATAGTCAGCAGAAATACTCAGGTAGGCTGTGGTGTTTAAACGATGCAGAGTTGGTACTAAAATGGCCCAAAAATTGTGCCAAGAGAATATCAAATATCCCCCACTTCATTACAACTCCACCAGCAGCCCGAACTATTGACACAAGGCAGGGTGAATCTATGCTTTCATGTTGTTCACACCAACTTCTGACCCTCCAATCCAAAATGTCGCAGACTCATCAGGCCAGGCAGCGTTTTTCCAATCAAGTTTCCTGTTCTGAGCTGACAGGAGTGGCACCTGGTGTCGTCTTCTACTATTGCAGCCCATCTCCTTCAAGGTTCAGCCTGTTGTGTGTTCAGAGATGCTGTTCTGCATACTTTGGTTGAGCAGCATTATTTTCATTATTGTTTCCATTCCTATCAGCTTGAAGCAGTCTGGCTATTCACCTCTGACCTTTGACGTCAACAAGGAATTTTCACTCAGAGAACTGCTGTTCACTGATATTTTCTGTCTTTCGGACCATTCTTGGCAAACCCTAGAGTGTGGGTAAATCCCAATAGATCAGCAGTTTCTGAACTACTCAGACCAGCTGGTCTGACACAAACAATCACTCCACAGTCAAAGTCACTTAAATTATCTTTCTTCCCCATTCTGATATTCTGATGCTATGCTTGGTTTGAACTTCAGCAGGTTGTCTTTACCACATCTACATCCCTAAATGCACTGAGTTGCTGCCATGTCAGATATTTGCATTAGAGAGAGAGAGAGAGAGAGAGAGAGAGAGAGAGATTTTCTTATATAATGCGAACATAAATAAAAATACAGTAAAGCTGTGAGGGTCAGCATAAATGGACAAGGTGAAAGAGGGGAAGAAGAGAGTGAAATAGAAGCAGGAAAGTAGGATGTTATGAGTAGCTGCTGACACCACTCTTTAGCTGTACAGTATATGGAGAGTCTCTATATGATCTGTGGGTGGCCTGAAACAACTTGCAAGAAGCAAGAGGTTAGCCTGAATTCATTCTGTGGAAACTGAAACCAGCCTATCCTCTCTAGTCTTACATCAACATCAGAATGTTATTTATGTGTTCTATTTTAAGGTGAAAGCTCTGAGTTTCTCCCTTTCTGTCTCCCTCTCTCTGTGTGTATGCCTTGAGCATTCCTCTTACTGCAAACTATGTGAAAAAAATAAACTGGGTTGGCTAACTTTCCCTAAAGTTAATGATTCAGAAGAGGTGTTGGCAGACTAAATTATCACCTTCTGAAAGAACTCTTTGAAAATATATGTGAACCACACATATCTGCAGGAAATATCAACGCAATCCTGCCACCCTCACTCACTCACCCCACCCATTTTTGAACTTGCAAAACTCTCAAAAGTGACACAAGTTTTAAGTGAAATGTAGATTATTGTCCCTTTTAAGGTAACACTGTAAAAAGGTTGGGTGGCCAATAGATTAGAATAGATTAGATGGCCAATTTGTTAGATATGCCTGAATTATATTGTTTTCTACGTGATGAACTGCTGGATGATTGTTTCTCATAGTATTACTTTATGACACACTTTGTCTCCTATGGTAGATTCAGACGTCTTTGTTAATCTTAAATAACTCAAGTGATGGATTCAACTTCTGAGGTGTTCAGCATGCGCAACTCTTTTGCCAAAAGTCTTGTATGAAAATCATGATATGAAAAATCCCCTAGATGAAAGAGCAAAAAGAGCCAGTGTAATATAACAGCTACATTTGATGGCACTGGGCAGACTAAGCTGACTGTTCTGAAGGTCTTATGAAAGGTTTCTTTGAGAGGCCATGTCAGCAGGTGAATGGAAGTGAAATATGTAGGCTTCCTCCTCCTGTCCCCCTCTCCCCACCTGTACTTTGGTCTCCCATATATTTCCCCCTCTCTCTACCTCTTTCTCTAGGCTGAAAGGAAAGCCTGTCTCTGCTTTGACTTTGCTTAACCACAGTTCACTAACTACCTCTAGTGATTAATTTCTGTGTGATCTATCTATACATTTGTCTTTGTGTCCCAAGGAAGGAGGGAGTTATTCCAATACAGCTACCTTTAAAGCATTTGCATTTTTTTTATTACACTTTTCCTTTCCCTTGCATAAAGAGATATTGTACATGCGGCAAACTAAAGAGGAAATTAAATAGAGTAAATCTTTATTGTGAATGTTTTTCAGAGCAATTTTTTAAATTATTAACTTTGACGTACGAAAAGGTAATAAATTAAATAATTGTTTACATTACCCCCCCCCCCCTTTTTTTTTTGTAAAACATTTTTGTGTCTATGTGAGTAATGTTGTTCATTATTCAAACTGAAGCTTAAGAAAAAATATGGGATCTGACACACCCTTTGTATCAAGCCCCTGGGCTAGTGAGAGACAATATGTTGTTCTAATATGCTAATTTCACATTATGGATTCAGTGAAAATGAGCATGTGAGATGATCACACCATTAAAAGTTAGCATTAGCAATGTACTATGCTAATCAGGCCAGATGGGACCATTCTGTTTGTGTAAATTAACTTCCTCTACTTCTTTGTCGTCAGACCTGGAAAGATAATCCGTGACAGGCCTTACTTGAGTGAAATATATTGGCTGAAATGAATTCATTTGAATGAGCTTTCAGAAAAAAGTCCAAGCTTAGATACCGTCACACTATGAATGTGCTGTGCGGCTCATTCCAGGAGCTGCTGTAAATTACTTTTTCATTCTGAAGGTTTAAAACATAGCTGTGAAAATATAGCAGACTCAGTGTTAACTTTAAAACAAATCTAACTGGTATGTTTTAGAAATACATATGTATCTTGGTAACAATGTCTTGCTCAAGCCTGTAAGCCTGGAGTACCCAGCTGATGGGGTCTTTTCAGGAGTTTGTGTCTAGTTTTATATGAGTCACGGGTAAGCCCTTTCTTTCCTCTTTTGCTACTTGCCAAGAGTCTAGCTGGGTAGACTGATTTGTTCATACATGTTCTATGGTGCAGTCTATTTCTGCAGTCTGCATATAATCATTAGGATTTCAGTTACTTTACTATAGTGTTTTGGTCTTGGTGGGGGTTGTGAAGGGAAAGGGTTGATAATTTCTGATGTGAGGAAAACATCTACCTCTAGTATAGACTCTGGGCTAATAGCAAACCCTGCTGTTAAAATACATTATTTTTATCCCAGGAATACTGTCATTATCATAACAACACTGCACAAACGGATTCTCACAAAATCCAGTATCCCTCCTTAGCCAAAATCAGTATTAGTTTTCCACCACTGTCCCCGGGCATGTTCTGGCTCTCTGGCTCCATAATCCAGGGCATATTCTAAGATCCCTAACCCAGCAGTAAGCTTTGTTATTGGGCTTTCGTCCAGCTCTGCTCTTGGGAGGTCCAAGAGCTCCTCCAAAACCCCTCTGGTATTTTTATTTTTTTTTTGTAGTGTGAAGGATTTTTATTTTCAATCACACTGTCCCAATCCCCAGGACAATTAGAGGTCGTCACAGAGCAGTTTACAGAAAGTGCAGAGCAACCGAATGTTGTTTTGGAAAGTTGTTATGGTCCCTTGTGTGATTGAATAGGCTTGGAACAGCAACATTAAAAGGAAAGAAAAAAAAAAACTTCACAATACAGAAGCAGAAATAGGTTGCTTATCTTTTAATATTTTATACTTACCAGAGACCTTGTTTATCTAAATCCCTGAAAAGTTGAGGCTGTCCAAGAAAATTAAATGTTTTGCACAGACATTCACTGAAATTCCTCACAAGATCTTATTCAAATCCCAACGTGAGAAAATAATATGTTTTCATCTTCACATAACTTGGACTCATTATCTCGATTCAGTCTACACGTATCATCAGAGCTCATCATTTCACACAAGGAGCTTATACAGCATCACTCAGTGCTAATAGATCTTTACATCCTGCCAGATTTATGCTTGTAATATTGAATGTTTGATGAGACAACAGAACATTTGGTGTCATATTCCATTTTTAAAAAATTATGCCTTATGTTACAGTTTTCACAGCGTCACTACTGCTCGGAGAGAAGTTGGCGAGTGTTTGCAGATAAGTCGGCGTATTCCATGCAAACTACAGGCAGCCGCAGCAGTCTGCTAGCAACCAAAGCAATCGCAACAAGGTTTTCAGTGCAACAATGTACACCTCTGTGCGACCTTTTTCTCTAGCTACCTGTGGTTGCCAGGTGGTCGCCAACCAGTCTCTGGGCCGGTGTGACTTGGGCCTTATTCAGCGGTGTCTAGCTATATTGTGAGATAGCAGTATACTGCATGCCAGTGTTTACATGAGTGACAAAGGCCTCTAGTGGCTGTAGATGGAAACATGTGAGGAAAGTGAGGTTACAGCACCACAAAGTCTGGGGTGGAAGTAATGGTGGATTGATGGGTCAACAAAATATTTGACTTTTGTTTCCTTTTTCAAAAAAGTAATTGCTTAATTTATTTCTTTACTTTACATTCAGCAACCTTAAATCGTGTGTTTATATTGTAGCAAAAACAGTTCTTTCCATAAACCTAACCCAGTCATTACAATAATGTCCCAAAGAGGTTAGTATTTCTTATCGAAAAATGAATTTGAATAGTTTGTATGTGGCATTATCTGTTTGTAGCCACTGCTGCTCTTCTACTTGTATGGATGTATTAGAGGGGATAAATGACCTGCACAGCCATTTAGTTTGGGTGACCTTTGTTCTTACATCTTCACTGACATGAGAAAACAGAATGTACTGCACTGAAGACACAAGCAAACTACTGTCCACGTTCTTATTGTGTGAGAGAGCTTGCCCTACATTGCTGCTTAAAATATTTTTCTAAGAAAAAGCAAATGATAGCATAAGGAATAAAAATGAATTATAATCACCCAGTATTTATGAGCCACCATTTAACAGTTCTGGCAGTGGAGCAGATCATTTTGTGCCTTTAAATAACCACGCTGAACTCATTAACCTTTCATATGTACACAGGACTCCTGCAACCAACCCTGTTGTCTCTGTTTCTCTCTCTTAGCCATTATCTTGTCAGCATGAAGTCATTGTCTGAACCAAGCCCAATGATGTAATTTCCTTCATAAACAAGTCCAATTTCCTCTTGAGGGTCCGTGTGAGCTGAGTTTATCCAGAGTGCCCCAGAGGGACATGAATTTGTTTCAGTGTCTTTCTGCTTGACCCAGCATACTGCAGGACTTTCCATTATGCTTTGCTTATTTCTATAAGTGGATGAGCCTTGTATGCAGCAAAACCACACAAGACTTGTTTGGTGAGACAAACCCTGTCATAAAATCATCCATATATTTAGTTCTTCTATAGTCTTCCATGAGTATCCATCCATTTTCTTCTGCTTATCCAGTTCAGGATTGTGGGGGGGGCTGGAGCCTATTCCAGCTGCCATAGGGCTTCTATAAGTAGTCTATAAGTAATATAGCTTTCTATAAGTACCCTAGCTCAAAGTATAGATTAGCTGAGTGAAAGCAGTGACGTTTTGATGGGTTTTTGATGGAGCAGTGGTTCTTTTTACAGCAATGTAGATTAACTATGCAGTCACAACCTGCGCTGATGTCAGAGCTCAGACATCACAATGTGGAAACGCTCTGCTTATTCAAGCAGAAGTTGTAGTTTCTTGAAATCAGCAAGGTGAAGCGAATGACCACAGTATGCAATGCTTTTTGGGGGTTTTATGGAGTACGGCACAGCTGTGGCCTTCCTGCAACAACATGGCCTTGGTTATTGTATTCAGCCAATGTAATCACAATCTAGATGAGCTTTAAAGCTGCTCGTTGCTGTCGGGGGAAAAAGAGCCCCGTTTTCCTTGCCAAATCCCCTCCTTGCTCTGTTTCTCATGGAAGACTGATATGGGTTAGGAGTTTAGAACCGTAACACACCCATGTGTTTTAATAGTTCTCCACCACATGTGTTATCAGCTGAATGTGGGAAAGCCCCGCAGAGAGAATGACATCATGCCCTAAAACTAGCTATATTTTAACACACAAGGGTGTAACTGGGAGAAATGAAGGCGATGGCAGAGACTGCTGAAAACAACTGAAACTAATGTAAACAAATAAAGAGGCAGATGCCAATTAAGAGGTGAATGGAAGCTTTAGAGTTTGCTTGATGTGCACAGTTTGGAAAAGGTGCAAAAGTGCACAGCATACTGTTTATGGAACTTCCAGAAAGAACTTTGAATCTCTTAGCTTCGTAAGATTATCATAACATCCTTTATAATAAATAAAACAAAATGTGGGCTGTAAAATAATACATTTGCAATATTTTCTTTCACCTTTAAAAGCTCTGACATAGACGGGAGTTTGGTATTGAAATGTTTTCACTCTGCATGGGCTGTCAGTTTAGCCATAATTAACACTAAACCCAGTGGCAAAGTGACATAATTTATAGTTTTGCACTAACAGAGAAGGGTGGAACTGGAAAATAGCAGGGAATCTTTGGAAATAAGTGAACATTAAGAAAGACTGAAAACAATGGAAACAATGATGGCTACAATTATTATTTTTTTTTTCTGGGAACAGGGGTCGTGATATGCTATAATTCACTGACATTACTGTAGAAACATGAGCATGTTAAAGTAATTGCTTTTGACAATAAATACAAAGTGTGAGCACACAGTGTCTCATCAGTGCTGAATAGGGCAAAAGAAGCTGAACTGCCTCCTCAGCAGTTGAGCCTGCATTTCAGACTTCTCAAAAGATTGTGGGCTCTATTCAGCAAAATTCTGCCAATGACACAACATCGGCCTAATAATTGCAGCTGTGCAAGTTTCTTCTAACATTTTGCCAGCTGAGAGTGAGGTACTGTGTTCTTGCAAGTAGACAAAGTAGACATTTAAATCTCATACTTGTATTACTTTAACAGGCATGTTTTAGCTTATCGTGTAAAATTTTGCATTAACTGTCTAACATTTAGCGTTGCATTCCTTAGATTAGTCTGTGTGCTCTACATGATGATGTAACAATGTGAGTGGATTCTTTTTTTTGTAGGGGCTATCTTCTGCTAATATCTGGGGTATGCCAACAATTAAGGGGTGAAGTCAGCTAAAGTCGTCTGACTACTGCTTCTTTAAAGAAAAGTGGCGAGCTGCTCATCTTATTAAACTAAAAGGGGGAAAAAAGGCTTTAGGGAAGCTTACATCACCATTGTCATTACCACCATGACCACCGCACTGACCAGTACAATCATCTGTCCCACCGCCATCATCATAATCATCTCCCAAAGCTCAGTGCAGTAGCATAATAAACTCTGAGATTTAAAGCCCTGCTGGAAAGATGACATCATCCTTACCCTCCCAATAATTCTTCAGTGTAGAACTGACAGAACTGAAGAGCTAGTTGTGTAAATGATGTGATGTGTTGGCATCTTTGCAGGAATTGTCAGCTGCTTTGCTGTCTACATCTCAAAGAAAAGGCCCTGTGGGAAAGTTGACATCATTCACATACTGCAGAACAATAACTGGTATCCCTAATCCCCTGACATAAAATTGACATATGTCTAGAATTGGGGGGGGGGATATGCGAGCAGTGGAAATCGTTGGCCCTTCTGCAGGAATCATCAGCTGTTTGGCGTTCTGGAAATGAGAGCAGGGGATTTTATTTTAGCAGAACAGCAGACTTGTCAGAGACACAGTCCGTGAACTGTGACTGCAAGGGTTCAGCAGTTCTTCATGAAATGCTGTCACACATCTCTGTGCAGTGTTTCAAGGGTATCTACCCTATAATATCTAAGATTGCTTAATAACCCTCAAGAGTACGTCTTCAGTCTACCCCTGGGCTAAATGACATAATTCCTAGGCAGTGGAAGCTCAGCTGAAAACTTGAAACTAATATAAGAGGAAATAAATATGAGGTCAAAAGCATTTGAAAAATTACAACCATTATGGATAGCCCAAGGTTAAAAACTTGAAAACTTGGTAGCAGGGGTTCATCAAAGATGCAGTAAGGGCTTGAGGGACAAACACACACACACACACACACAACAGAGAACTATCGCAACATTGTGTGCTTTCACAGAAAACTGACAGAAGGGTGATATTTTAATCTTGCTCAAATGTATGATGTTTAGTGTGTGTTAGCGTTTACACACGTATATTGCCGTCAAAGTAATGACCGTCTATCTTTTGTCATGTTTATTGATCACAGTAAAAGAAAATCTGTAAAAATATGCTACAATGTACCATTTGAAAATGAAGGAATTTTCCGTATTAAATTTTAAAGGATTTTTTCCCTTATTTTGTAATTCAACTGAATAACATTGAATTTTACCATTTACAGAAACCTCAGTTAAAAAATTGATAATATACTGGCAGAAAATTACCAGGACAGTTTTGTTTTTGTTTTGTTTTTTTTACGCCGTTTTATTTTACAGTGATTTTATCGAAAGCGGTTAAAATCAGTAAATACAAAGTAAACCACCAATGTTTACACTGTATTAATGTAACTGCTCATTTCTGCATTTTCTTCAAGGGCAGTTTGGGCTTTGGGGAAAAAGCAAAACAAAACAAAGAAAAAGAGAAACAAACACTCAGTTTACTGAACTGGCTGAGAAGGCGTGCCCACTTTACGCCCATATTTTATATAAGACATGGCAGTCTAACCTAGTAACTCTATTATTTATCTTTGGAGTAATTTAAAAGGTATGATGTAACAGGTTTGCACCCATTAGCACACAAAATCAAATTAAGACTGTTGTTAACAGATACATCCAGGCTAAATGTGGCATTTACATCCTCTGGCTTGCTGTAGTACATCTCTCTGTCCTATTTAGGATTACATGGAGTTCTACATGTATTTTTGAATTCATTTGCATGAACAAACAAGCTGTGTGGCTCATGATGCAGTGTTGTTTAGCAGGCCTGACTGATGTTCTCACCTGCTCATGAAGAAGGATGAGTAACTCCTTTAATTGTTGAGGTCACTGGATATTGCAAAGTCCATAAAAAGGGTCTAAGAGCCTGAATCACTTAATGAATCACTTGAAGACAGAGCAGAGAACAACTGCCATGAGAGTTTGGCATCCACATACAAGGATACAGCACATGCTGAGCCTTGCTTACTCCTCAAAGAAGTGATGGCATCACTGTATGAATAATGAAAATCTGACATCTTAAGTGTCCTGTATACTTTACATTCTCTTCAGATGTTTCCTCAGGCACAATGCAGCTTAGTCTCTGACCCAAGTGAGTCATGCTAACATCTGTAGAGAAAACATGGTGTGTTGTTTTTAAGTCAATAAGCGAGTGACTCTGCCTGATGAGTCATTAGGTTTATACTGGACAAACTCAGTGGCTCATTTCAAAATCAGTAGCATCATTTTACAATAAGAAACACTATGTAATTATTCAGTAAACTGGTGAGTTGCTATATAATAAGGAAAAAAGTAAAGCATCATTCTGATCGCCTGCAACATATGTTCCTATAAGTGGCATATGTGGTGCTTTAAGCTCAGTCTTTCACACAGGGATATCAAGGTATATATGACAAAGCAGCTGACAATGCTGCTTTAAACATCCATGGAGTAAACACTGGTTACTTATTCTGATGTTCAGGATGGCACAGTGTTTGCATTGGATGGCAGCTGTAAGTAAGATTTCAGCATGTGACCAGGTGATGACTGAGAGTCCTCCATGTGAGTGGAAGGATCTCGAAGTCGTCACCTAATTATTGTTGAAATCCCTTACAACACATGTACACACACAGACACACAGTTAGATGTGTCTTCCTTCCTATGGAGTATTAACTCTTCCTTGTTTATCCAGTTGCTATGAAAACACAATCAGCCACAAGTCAACACTGAAATACTCCAAACAAGCTTGATTATTGCTCTAATTAAGCTTTAATAAGCCCTTATTAAACGGCCACAGGCCTCGTTAGGCGGTTCATTAAGCCATTTCATCCTTTTATTCCTTCATTAAGTCCCTTTTTCTTCTTTCTTTTCTTCTCAGGGAGTGTGGGAGTGGTGAGGTCTGGGAGATCACGACCTTAATTCTCTCCAAGACAGACGGTTTAATTAACACTGGAAGAATCCTCACTGACTCCAGACCTCTACAATGAGACTGTACAGGGGAAATGGATTGCCAAGGTAAGGCACTATGCTAATGTGCTTTTTGCTGGCAATATACAGTAATAACCCCTTAGGTTACAACAACTCTGTCTCCTGTATTTATGATGTAATTAGATGGTAATATTGTGTGCATTAAAATATCAATATACATCTAATTTAGCAGTGTTTTAGAGAGATGATTATAATGAGCATAAGTAAATCAAATATGAGTTAAATTTTCTCGAAATCTCAATCTTTGAAATGAGAAGGTAAGCAATTTTAAATACGGTGCGAGCTAAAGAACTGGAAGATTTAAATATTCAATGCAACTGAAAGCATGTTAAAAAAAAAGGTTAACTTTGTTTGTTCCCCTTCACTGCATAGCATGTTATGTGCAGTCAACACTGACATTTTGGTTGCAACAGCTGTGACAAAGTGCAAAATGTTACGATCCCACCACTTGTATGTAGGTTGTTTACAGTTAGAGGCAGGAAATGTTGATCTATTCATGTTATCAAGACAAGTCCGACTGTGAAAGCAAATAGAACGGAACATTTACCACAGACAGAGAGAAGCCTGAAGTGGCTAACCATCAAAACTTCCAAAATGTTAATCACCTTTAGGTTCCCTGATTGTTTTGTAATTTTCCCTCATTGGTTTGCACTTTGACATTATGCACCACCACAGTATTCTGTCTGAACAGTATATCAGTTTCAGGATGGCTTGTAGTTTAGAATATCTTTTCACGAGGATTTGAAACTCACAGTGATGCTTTTTAAATAAAAATTTACTGTATACTTGATTTTTTTCGGGCTGAATAAAGGTAATAACTGATACTAGCTGGTCACCCACACATTATGCTCAAAACACATTTTCAGGATTATAATTTTTAAACTAAAAAGAGTGCTTTTGAAAAGCGCAATACTAAATATTCACCCTGAAGCTCAAAAGTTAAAGATAATGGTTAGTAGCACCTGTTTTTACTGTCTGCTGTGTTGGGGGATTCCCCACTCTGTGTGGAATAGTGAATCTCCCACACATAAGCCTTCTATTTTCACATGATAATAAACTGCACCTGACAGAGTGTTTGCCTTTAGCAGTAAAGATAGTTATACCCCTGGGAATCTTATGGAACAGGTGTTCCTTAGTTCCTTCACCATAATGATGTTTATAATTGCATTAAGGATCAGTGCACTCAGAAAAATAAATTGCCCTATTGTGCTGGCCTGTGGCCTCTGCAGGTGGGACATGAAGTGAAACTAAGCTGAATGAATATGATTTCTGAACTGTATTTAACTGAAATTCAGCTTGGATCCTTTTATTAATATAATGTTAATGATTGATAAAGATTGTGGTTTTCGCCACACAGAAACACTCCAGCCAGCTAGGTTTGAGCCAAAAACTTTCTTATTGTGAGATGACAATGCTAACTATGTAACTTAATGTAATGGTACAGAAATGGACCTCTTAAAAAACAGTTGCAAAAGTGGATATAAAGGGTACATTACCCATTCATTTATTTTTTATATCTCTATTTTTATTTATTCATATACTTGGAAATTTATAGCATTTTTCTAGTCTTATTGACTGACTTATCAAAGCTTATCTCACAGCTGCACCTATGCCAAACCTAGAATTTAACCTAACATGCATGCCTCTGGATGGTGAGAGGAAACAAGAGCACCCAGTTAGAAAAGCACCAGGCACGGGGAGAGCAAAGGCCCCAGGAAAGTTGAAACCCAGAGCCCTCTTGCAGAAAATAAATTGTGCAACTATATGCTTACTGCTTGGGAACATACATCTACCTTTTAGGCCCTCGAATGGGTACCTTTAGTTTCAGTAGTTAGCCCCAGAGTATGGCATCTAAATTGACTTTTACTCTACTCTTATTGCTGAAAGTGTAGTAGATAGATATTTCTGTCTCTCAAAGATGGAAATGTGAGTCAGTATCAGAGATTAGTACCTCTGATGTCTATACATACTGTATATAAAAACAGTGTTAAATGACCAGACAGGTAACACATGGAAACAGTTCAAGTGAATTAAATGTATGTGTGTGTGTATTTTTGTGAGGATAGAGCAAGAGAATGAGAGAAAATAAAATAATATCTGAAAAATAATGTCTGTATGTGTATGCACACAAGAATGCAAGAATGCTGTTGTTGTTGTTGTTGTTGTTATTTTTTTAACAGTCAGTATCGTGCTGATGTAACAGATGTTCACTGTAGAGATAAGCAGTGAGAGTGTCCAAACTAATCACTGTTGTGTGTGTGTGTGCCTGTGTGAAGGGGAATATGTGTCCCTGTGGAAGTCAAAAAAGCTGTCCTTCACCTGTCTCTGTTGTCTTTGGTGCACTGTACGCAAGTGTGTGTGTGTAGGCTGACATGCTGTAGTGCACACAGATAAAAATGAGACCTTCAGCAATGAAGTGACTGAGCTTCCTGACACTTCCCCAGATGTCCAAACCCCAGGATTCACCGTCTGCCTCTTTCACTTTTTTGTCTTTCTTCCTGTCCTTGTTGTTTTGGATTTCTTTGAGCTCCAACACTGCATCTCTGTTGTCCCATTCATTTTATCACAATGCTTCTGTAGATCACTCACTTCAGTTGCACTTGCTATCACATATACAGTAAATACACCTACTCAACATACACGTAAAGCATATTCATTTTCACTGCTGTTGCTTACTTAGGATGCAGATAAATATGCACCCACACACACACACACAGTAAGAGACACAAGGAAGTGCTGGTTTTGACGTTATGCAAAATTACAGCTCCTACATAGGAAGACAAAACGAGAAACACACACACCCCATATGTCAAGTGATAAGTTACAACATTAGTACCAAAAATTCCATTGAAAAGCAGAAGCTCTAACTGTTTTTACCTTTTTTGTAAAGAGAAATGAAACTTGTGTAACTACAATATCTGCAGTTGAGAGATTATATTGGCTTACACATTAAGTATGATCTAAAGAAAAAAACAAAAATCTGCCATTAATATATATTTAATCAGAGATGCCTTTAGAGACAGCTTGTTGATGTGTTAAATAACGTTCTAAGCACGTAATCCTAACTTTAGTGGGCACTTGATTTTAGCATAATTCATTCTAGTCCAAATCTGAAAATTAGGGGTGCAAGCTTTGGAAAAATGCTGAATCCACAAGATCACGCTATGCAACTTCATTGGTTGAGTGTCTTAATTGTCTGTAATTGTAGCTGGAGTCTAGTCAGTGAAAACAGTCAAAGCAAGCTATTACAAGACCTTGGTCACCAGCCCTAAGGGTGGAACTTTAGATCTCCAGATATGTGCATGCACATAGAAATATACAATCACGTATGCGTGACACACACACACACAATCACGTATGCGTGACACACACACACACACACACACACACACACACACACACACACACACACACACACACACATTTCGTTGTAGCCTTTGTACAGTGAAAGACATTGCCATCAGGTCGTTTTCTGTGTCCTGTGAGGCGAGGCGGAGGTCATTGGGAAGGTGGAAAACCTCTTTAATGGTGGCAATGATACCATAACACCTATAGATAGAGTTACGGATCATGTCACATAAAGTCTGTATACAGGTTACAACTCTGACAGCGAGGACTGTTCCCCCCTCGATGGCAAATGTGAAGACAAGCGTAAAAACGAAAGAAGGTTGTGTAGAACGACAGTTGTTTTTATTTTACGCTTAATTATATTTGTATATTCCATCCACTTTGTTATTCTTGTCTCTTTTTGATCATTGTAAAATTACTTGTAATGTACTCTTTTTTTCTACCTTTCTGTGGTTTCAAATATATTTATAGTAGTATAAGAAATACAGGTAATAAAGACACTAAAAAAATTTTTTAACACAGCCACACAAGAGTTTATTACAAGTCTCTAAAACCTGACCAATACACTAATTTGTTAGTTCACTGAGTTGCAAAAGCAGCCCTTTATTGACCTAAGCAAAGCCTCCAGGGTGAGCTAATTGTCTTTTAATTGCTCCGCTGTTTGTTTGTCAATGGAGAGTCTCTAACATCCTGGCCCGTTAGCAGAACAAAGGCCTTTAACAGCAGGGGAGAGCTGCACAAAGCTCAGTGGCTGGAAAAACAAATAAAATAATTTAAATGATGGTGTGAATTTTATTGCTTTTTTCATTGCATGTAAACTGTGGCTAAGAAAACAGTTTTTGTTTATATTCTTTGTGTTAATTTCACTAAATGTGCTGGAATAAACAAGCAGGAATAATTTTTTTAAAGGTTCAAATTGTGTATTTTATTTAACAGCTGTCATCTTATTTTAGCACAGATATATTTAAATCATCGTCATTTTTCACTATTGTTTTGGGGGTATTGTGAGCACCCTTTTAAAAAAAACACACAAGTTCTCTGATTGGTTGCTTTTGTGCAAGAGGTGAATTACATAAATAACACAGGACAATGCATTATACACGTGTAACTAATTATATGGACAGAAAAAGAGAAAATAAACATTTTAATTTATTTTACCGTAATAACAAAAATGACGAGAAACTATTCTGCTCAAATGAATGATGAGTCAAAATAAATAAGAAATGTAGCCTATTATATATGAGCATATTTTCACGGTTTGTTTGTGAAATGCTCTTAAGTACAGTATGATTTAACTCTCCAAGCTGGGCTCATAAAACAGGATCTTAATTGTCCTCTGTAAGATGACATCAGTGTGGAGTGTATTCTGGGCCCTCAGGAGTGTTGTGTGTTTTATAGAGAGACCATCTGCAGAAACACTACAAGAATAAGGAGTAGCCCTTATTAATGACAGTGCAGTCATCCCATAATGCAGTGCTTCCATTCGCACAACACTGTCCACTGACAACTGGATCTATTAATTTTACTGGATATTCATTAGCACGCTGAGCTCAAATGACTGATCGACATTTCAAACAAGCCAAATGATTGGAGCCAGAGAACTCAAAGAACACATGCAAAGATGTGTGTGCCAATGAGTAATACGTAAATCAGCATAACCAAACAAAAAGCAGATGTCTTTGCATTGCAAACAGCATGCACTGTACATGTGAAATGTTTATACTTCGTGTCAGTGCAGTAGCATCCAAAGGATCTGAGCTCAGAATCAGAATCAGAATCAGAATACTTCATTAATCCCTGAGGAAATTATGTGGTTACAGTTGCTCCAGGACAGTAAGAAAGTAATTAATGAGTTTAAATAGCAATATTAAATAATATATTACAAATTACAAAATATTACAAATTGGTACACTTACAATTGGCCCACTGATGTGCCATTCCAGCATTTGATCTACAAAACTGAATTTTTATGTAAGTGTTCTAATTCCAGACTCCAATGACTGCTAACTCACATGTAATGAAAGGCTGGCTTTATGAAATGTGTTGATATGATGTTAGAGTGCAGACATGGGAAAAAGGCTGTGAATGAAACCTCCAGTTTTACAAAAGCTCATTTTAATTCTGGTGTATAAAAAATAGGAAAACGATTCATACTTAATACCAGCAATCCTGCAATTAGAAATTTTCTCTCATGCTCAGTAGTTGTGTGTGTGTGTCTGTGTGTGTGTGTGTGTGTGTGTGTGTGTGTGTGCAGGGGTCATCTCCTTGGCTCCCCCCGACACCTAATAAACACTTTAGGCTCAGCCCACAGCACTCACAGAGGACCAAGTTGAGGGTAACAGGTTTGTTATGGTGGAGTGGATATGGATGGGTGGGGGTGTAGGGGGAGAGGCTGTCTCGAAAAGTCAGAGAACTTGGAGCCTAGTTTGTCATGCTAACTGCAGTGATGCCACTGAGTGTGGACCAAGGGAGCAGAAGGTTCACAGGACCCTGGCCATTCACATGCAAAGTCAGTCAGAGCTTTCTCCATCATACATCCACCCGCCACACACCCACCCACCAACCCCCAGCTCTCCTCCGGCAGAAAAAATACATACATGTTTATAAATGGGCACACACTCATTGGAGGGTGGCTATGGTGTCCCTTCCTGTATATACACTATGGGTGCAAAAATGATGTAGAATAAATGTAAAATAAAAAATGTAAAAAACATGATTACTGATATTAAAATGTATATAAAATATTCCTTTTAAACATGAATGCTGCCAAAAACACACAAAATGAGCGCAGTTGCATATTTACAATTATTTATGAGAAATAAAGGCCCTATTGTTCCCATTAAAACGCATCTTTAACTTCCTATGACCTTGACATGACCTTGACAGGCAGTGGCATAAAATTGACCTCATTTCCTGGCTGATTGTCAAAAATAATTTCCTAACTGCATGTTCCAAGAAACACAACTTCTATTTAAATTTCTATTTTAGCATCTCTATTAAATCAGCCACTCACCCTGATTCTTATTTCTGCTTGCTGCTGTAGGCTGCACCTCTCATCTGTTTCACCTGATCCAGGGATTGGAGGAAGCTACAACTCATTGCGTGTTGAATATGTTTAAATGCCAAGTGGTGAAAATGTCAGCAGCAGTACAAGCACATACACGTATGCATTTACTCTCTTTAAATGCAAAAACACTATGCAAATGAACGTGTTAACTGCCTCCGGGCTTTAAACAGTGAGTAGAGGTAACAAGCACATATCATGTGTGTGTGTGTGTGTGCAGGTGCTCAGATTTATGTGCTCAGATTTATGCATACAAAAAAGCATTGAAGGAATCTCTATTTGTATGTTTGTGTATGTGTGTGTGTGTGTGTGTTTGTGCCCCCTCATCTGCACTTGGAGCAGCCGTTTGCAGCCTGTATTTGATTGAGTGAAGGCCAACGCAGCCTGAACACTCCCTCTAATGGAAGAGTGGAGCCCAGCAGCTCAGTAATGCACTGACCCCAGAGCTTTTACAACGCTGCCAGCCGATAAGTGGCAATATGCTGGATCTTATAAAATTAACAAGACTGAGCTATGGGGAGTGGGCGTTCTGAGGGTGGCAGTAGGAGAGGATGACGATCCTATAGCACTCGTAAATATCAGCATACATGCATGAGGGACTGTAGCTTTTCCTGACTGAGTTTTATAGTCATGGCAGTGGGATTAGCAATTTTTTTCACCCATTTCTTGGTTTTTTTAAGAGAAGTTTATGGGTAAATGTTTACAGGCCCGTTTATGTTAGATAAAATATCCCTCAAGGCATTTTAATGCTCGTGAATTTATGAAAGCTGCCTTGGAGCCAGGTGCTCGGGAGGCTAACGCAGAGCAGGCCTTCAAAGTGATGGCAACTGGATCCCTGCCAGCACGGCTTCTGCAGGACACCACAAGGGGTGTGAACATGTGTGCATATGTTTATCATACATTCCCTGCTAAACCTGTGCTGTGACATCCTCAGTACAGATTCAAAGTCAAATGGCCCCTGTGCCAGGCTCCTCACCATCTACTAAGTTCTGAGTGAGGAGGGCCTCAATGTTTTCAAGTCCTCGAAAATACACGTAGAAAAATTTTCACTGGCATTGCCACAGTTTCAGCCCAATCTGATTCTGTTCAGAGAAAGGCTTTATAGAAAGCATCCACCCAGGGCAAACTCCTCACCTTTCTCATACCCTATGAGACTGGATGCATGTGCGCGGGAAGGCTGGTTTTGTGTGCATTTCCACCCTATACTGTGCATTTATGTGTATGTGTGTGCAGCTATTGTCTGCCAGTGCTCCAGCAGGGGCTTCAAAGTGAATTATTCATGCGAGATTTGAATACATGCAAATGGTTCACTCCCCTCCCTTGGCACAGATCCAGGTTACCTATGGCAACGGCGCCTTCAAGAAGCATCCTTCCACCCCTCCTCCTCCTCCTCCTCTTCTTCCTCTGCCCGCTTCTCTCAGGCACCCGCCCTCCAACCATGTTATCCAGCCAGTCGCATTGTTTCGACTATTGCAGTACCTGGGTGGGTGGCTGCACACTGTAGGGTGGCAGGATATCCCATAATTCATAGTCAAGGTCATATAGTAGGGAGGGTGGGCGATAAAGGGTTGGCAGATGGAAAGAGGGCAGCATCCCTCCATCCAGCTGATGCTTGGATTGGAAGTTCAGGAAATGACACCGAGCCCACGGTGAAGAAAATAAGCAGTTTTGGGTGGTGAATAATGCGACAGACTGGGGACACTCACATATAATTCAGATTTACTCACAGCTCATGCGCAGTCGCAGTACAATAAAACAGGATAAGATGGAGGAAAATTCACCAGATTTGAACAAAGCATATCCTGTTTGTTTTAATACATTTGAGACAAATAATTAGAATGTCATTAAGATTGCAAAATGTTTTAACAATTACAAATAGAGATAGTATTAGAACGTAATATTCTATCTCAAATAAATTCCTTTTGACATATTTAGGCTAAAGTATTTAGGATATTTTTGTTTATTTGTTTGTTTGTTTATAATTGCTGTTTGTTTCTGAACCGTGTGATTTTACATTTTAGTTATTTGCTTTGTAATAAAGTTCATTAAAATAATACTTTTTTTTTTAATTCCCAAAAATTAAAGATAAAGAAAAATTATATTGGGATCATATTTTGGAAAAAATACATCACATAGAGCATTTACACAGTGTTTGAGCATGAATTTCCTATTTTTTTTATTAAATAAGTAACTAAGCTGCATTTAAATCATTTAGAGAGTAACAGAAAATGTTCTAAATAAAACTCATAAAATAACAGCGAAAGCTTCTAAGTGAGCAGAGGGCAGGTCAAGTTCAGGCCATGAGGTGATCAGAGTCTAAATATCCCCCATAATGGGTCCAGTTGTACAAGGAAGAGTAGCTGCTCAATGCTGCCATCTGCTGAAAGTATAGACAGAACAAGCAACACATAACACTTACCTACACCTGTTCAACTGGGGAATTTTCCCACATAATCATCTCTAGGGTTTACAGAGAAGGGTCTGAAAAAGATGAAATATTCAGCAAGCAGCAGTTCTCTGGGAGAAAATGCTTTGTTGATGTCAGAGGTGGAAAGCAGCAGTAACTCAAATAAGCACTCATTATAACCAGGGTATGCAGAAGAGCATCTTCCTGGGCTACAGCAGCAGAAGACCACACCGAGTGCCACTCCTGTCAGCTAAGAACATGAAATTGAGGATACAATTTGCATGGGCTCACCAAAACTGAATATCAGAAGACTGGAAATACACTGCCTGGTCTGGTGTGTCTTGATTTCTGTTACAACATTCACATGGTAGGATCAGATTTTGGTGTAAACAGCATGAAAGCATAGATCCACCCTATCAACAGTTCCTACCAACAGTTCAGGGTCCCTTAGTACAAACTTAGCATTGTTTAATTGCCACAGTCTACCTGATCACTGGTGCTGCCCAGGTCCATGCCTTATGACCACAGTGTACCCATTTTCTGATGGCTGCTTCCAGCAGGATAACGCTCCATGTCACAAAGCACAAATCATCTCAAACTGGTTTCTTCAACATGACGATGAGTTCACTGTACTCGAATGGCCTCCATAGCCACCAGATCTCAATCCAATAGAGCACCTTTGGAACGTGGTGGAACAGGAGATTTGCATCATGGATGTGCAGCAACTTATGAATATGGTTCAAAATGGTTCTGTGAGGAATGTTTCCAGCTCCTCATTGAATCCGCATCATGAATAATTAAAGTAGTTCTGAAGGCAACAGGAGTCCAGCAAGGTGTACCTGAAGTGTTCAGTGAGTGTTTTTTTGAAGTCCAATTAAACTTTGACCAGTTCCTGATCAGAGAAATCAGACGAACTGAAACAACAGACCAATTTAAACATCCATCCATCCATTCTCTTCCGCTTATCCAATTCAGGGTCACGGGGGGGCTGGAGCCTATCCCAGCTGCCACAGGGCGAGAGGCTGGGTACACCCTGGACAGATCCAATTTAAACAAAACAATACAAAATGCTTATGAAAATTATGAAACACTTTAGTGGTAGCACCAATCAATACTGAAGATTTTTCTTCAGCCATGTAAAACCTATTGAACCTCACTGAATCTAGCTTCAAATTTAATGTTGGTGATCTCTCCAGTAGCTTTGCTTGTCACATGGCCCCCTCACGTGGACAAAATAATTCATTGCTCAGTGTTGTGGATGGACCCTTTATTGAAAATTAGATCTCGAAAAAAATGTAAATTTACATGACTGGATATACTCCATCTTTGAAATATACATTTGCAGTTGTATTTCTTATTTAAAAAAAAAAAAAATTAAGACCAAGTTAAGTGCGTTATTCAGATTTTGAATAAACAATGCTTTACAAGCAAGTACAAGCAACATGTACAGTAAAAAATTTGAAATGTCAATAACATGCAAATAAACCAAAATCTGTAATTTATTTAGGTTTAAGGTTTGATTAACGTCCACTTATTAGACATAAGTACTATAAATTCACTGCACCTCAGTGTTG
Source organism: Heterochromis multidens (assembly GCA_015108495.1). NCBI lineage: Eukaryota > Metazoa > Chordata > Actinopteri > Cichliformes > Cichlidae > Heterochromis > Heterochromis multidens. The sequence continues at coordinate 10,141 of VUQS01067695.1, read as the reverse complement.
GACGGAAAGTGAAACTGTGCAGTCCTGCTGACATCGTCACACTCACTCACTCACTCCATCAATTCAATCCACATTGGCACAGTTAAAAAATTTCATAAGTGAAACAAAAAACACTGGGTAGTCACCCTTTCATTACAAATAATACCCAAACTAATCAGGCCATTTAATATAAACAAAAAAAAGCTTTTTTAAAATAAACATTTTTCTCCTAATTTAAAGATTTTAAACTCATTGAGTTCTCTGCACTGATAACGGGTTAAACTGAAAGAATGTTGCATGTTTAATAAAGTGCAAATATTTTCTTATTACCAAAGTCCTCCATACTGATGCAATCAAAAACAAACCTGCCTGTTCATCATTTTAACCTTCCTGATGGGATCATGATTTCACAACAAAGCTAAGATTGTTTGAACAATTTTAAAGCACTTTTTTGTCTCTTCATTTTCTCTGACAGTGAATACTTGCTGTGCATTTTTCAAAGTCTGAGATAAAATGGATCTGTGTGCGCAGCAGATCTGTCCACTCCTCTGACATCCTGCCTTAAGGGAACAGAGGTGTGCAACACGACAGCCCTGCAGAGGCCAGAGACTTCTTATTGCCATCTGACAGACCTGACAACCTCTCTAATGCCAGCCTCATCTGTGCTATTTGTTATGCCTATGTTGTTCCCATATGATTCAGTGGATAAAGTAGCCCATCTGGTGCAATTTGAGCAGAAGGTTGTGCGTGATGTCGAATGTGGTGAAGCTTATCCCCACTGCAACGGGCCCTTTAACCCAGTTCATGCTCAGGCCTTTGTACAGTCCACGTATAACTCCTTCATGAGTTACAATCTCACGCATGGTCCCCAGAATCGTGCCGTAGGATGAGCCAGTGACGCCGGCTGTCTGCATGCGCCGACGTACCACATCCAGGGGGTACGAAGCCGACTGTCCAATCAGGCCTGCGCAGGCACCGAAGGCCAAGCGCTCATAAGGGTAAGGCTGAGATCGCTTTGTCTTCTCTGAATTGAGAAAAACAGCAAAAGAAAAATGTATCAAAGAATGAATGAGTGAAAATCAGATCTTTTTCACTTTACTGATGTGAAAAGAAAAAGCCTCAGTGGGTCAGTACCTGCATGTAGTTTTTTGAGGGTCTCATAGGTAAAGAAGGTGATTCCTGCATAAGGGATAACACCTAAAATAGTGGGGGTGAAGCCTCGGTAAAGTGTCCTCACACCTTCCTCTTGGGAGATCCGCACAAAGACGTGCATGATGTTACTGTACCTGTTGAGGAAAACGCATTGTAGGGAAGACTTGATTTACCAAACTGTCACAAACCTTTTTGTATTGCGTGATATTGTAACATTCAGCAAATGCTATAAACTGCATTCCACTTTATATTGGTGTGGCTGTAGGAGGTAGAGCAGGTCATCTACTAATTGGAAGGTTGGTGGTTTGATCGCTGGCTGCTCCGCTCTGCATGCCAAAGTATCCTTGGGCAAGATACTGAACCCCGAGTTGCTCCCGATGAGTCATCGATGTGTGAATGTGTGTGAATGTTAGGTAGAAAGCACTTAGACATAGGAAAAAGTGCCTGCATGAATGTGTGTGAATGAGACATGTTGTATAAAGTGCTTTGAGTGCTCGAGTGGAGTAGAAAAGTGCTATATAAGAACCAGTCCATTCCACTGGGAAAGACACGGAGAGGTGCACAGTTGCATGTTATCACACTTGTTAGGTACTTACATTTCTCTGGCAGTGACTGCCATCCTGGCTCGCACCATGTCCAGTGGATAGGTAAGCATAGCAGCAGTTGTACCAGCCAGAGAGCCAGCCAGGAAACGTGGGAAAGGAGGCAGAGCTCTGAAACAAAAGGATAATAGTATATAGAAAGGATGAGTAAAGTTAAATAAAAGAAACACACTAATAATGCTAGAGGCTCTGTAGAGGCTCTGTGATGCTGTACTTCAGCACTGAAATTCCAACCTGACCATGGGTTGGATTTGACAACACTACATTAAGAGTTTTAAGATAGAGTGCCAGTAATAACAACCCGATAACAAACAAACAGTGATTTATACTGACATCTCTAGAATCATGCTGCTAGCACAGCTAAAAACCAGACAGGCTTATAAACTGTGGATACAGTATATAGATACAAATGGCTTACTCACTTGCCCTGGAAGCCGTAGCAGCTCCCCAGCAGTTTTTTGTATTGTTCATGTGAGCAGAACTGGATGGCAGCGTAGGGCATGACCCTCACCATGGTCGCAGAGTTCCCCCTCCACAGGCTGAACAGCCCATCCTTCATGTATGTAGAGTAAATGAGCCTGAAGGCCTCCTAGGTTAGGAACAGGGGTACAGACCAGTCATGTTTTCTACACCTAATCATCTTAACATGGTGAACATAATGACATTACATAACCAAGTTTACAATAATACAAGCTTACAAAAATGTGTGCAAATGTGCGAATAAGGGCATATACAACAATAGTGCAGGACCAATCTTCAGGATAATTGATGCATTTACTGCTTATAAATCAACCAATTAAATGTTTAATTTATAATATTTATAAGACAATGTCAATACTTTGTGCCTGAATTTACCAGAGCCTAAGGTGATGTCTTAACATTATTAATTTTGCATGTTTTTGTGCTACCTAAAACAAAAATAATCAGCTGATAATGTTTTAAAATGAAGAAAAGCTAGTGTCTGCTCATATGCAAAAAGCCACAACACTCTGTTGTTGCTTTTCTTATCACTGCAGCCATGAAGTACTCTGCATAAATCTACAACTTATCAGTTCCTGACTCTATGACAGGACAGTTGCCTGAACTCACCTTAGCTGAGAATCTCTTTGAGGACACTGTGAAACAACAACAACAGAGACACAGTGAACCTCGGGGTTAAACAACACACTCTCCCACACAAGCTAAACATCTACTAAGAGGATAATGACTAATTAGTCAGGAACACTTAGTGTGAAAACTCTGGTACAAACAGAAAAACAGTGGCTGCATTTATGATGTCACATTATAACATGCTAACATGCCAGCCTATATTCTTTCCATTTGCAAGTAAACTTCATCACGGAGTGTCATACTTACCTTGGAAAATGATCTTGGTGCGATCCAGAGGTGCAATAACCGTTTTGGCGACAGCTCCAGCAAACGCACCACATAACAGGGATTCAAGAGCGGACCAGCTAGGCCTCATATCCTGTTTGAAAACATTTGGTTATTCAACACTGATGTTGCCATAACTTATAATATCTTCAAAACATTACACTGACTATTAAATGAGGACCAAAAAACTAAGTTTAATCATTCATCTCAGTTTATTTAGCTCTCTGAGCATCACAAACCGCTACACAAACGTCATATGCTTATCAGCACAAAGGCTCCCACGCCTATGCGACAGTGAATAAGACAGCAGAAATCTGCATTTTGATTAGAGACACAAAGATTTCACTGTTATGACTGAATCACAAAAGATAACACCACCCTGTGCTTCACAGAGCAGGAGCTGTTTGTGTGTGCAAGACCCTCAAGTGAGTGGGACATAGGAACCCAATAAACACTCCCGACTGAAAAGAAGAGCATTTGATGTGAAAAACAAAGATGTTGCATTATTATGATTATTGCTGCTTCAACTGCTTTAACTCAAACTTTAGCAAATAAAATAAAAATCTGTTTTGTCAGGGTCAGGATCTTAACTCTTTCCCCCATAAAGACGACATGTGACGACCTCCCCTGTAACCTTAATGACGAGTTTTGACACCTCAGTATATGTCAATAAAGATGTGGTTTGACACCCATTAGAAAAGTTTCCAGGTTTTTCCAAGGGTAGCTGCATAGACAGAGACCACTCTCACTAACTTCTGGTGCACACCCAGTCATTTTGTTCTATAAGCAGGCCTGAAATATGACAAATCACTCAGTTCAGAAAAGAGCTTCAAGGGTTCCTCCTAGTAGGCTGCAGTTGCACTGGTGTTCAGAGAGGAAACAAAAAACAGAAGTCCCTTAAAAATCATGATTACAGCAATCCTAACTATGTGAAACTATTGTAAACATCTATCATTATTCTAGTTACTCCATACTACCCACCGCATTGCTTTGTAAACTAAGGCCAGCTTTGGATTAGGTGGCACCTCTCTGCTATTTAAAGCACGTACCAGCAGACGCTTGCCCTTCAGATGGAATTATCAGGAAAACTGTACTAGATTTCACAACAACAGCACTTCCGTAAAACTGAGCAGAATTTGATAGAGTTCCACAGCATGTTTTTTTTTTTTTTTCAGGGTTTATCACAAATGAATCATATATTTTTTTCTGCAGCTGGTGCCTTTTAAAAAAACATGCTGCTATAGCGCTCACCACCTGATGTGACTGACAAATAGATGACAGGCAGAGTGAGATGATCACAGATTGTAGAAAATAGAAGTTTTTATGCAGTTTTAAAGATGTGTATATACATTCATTAGGTCTGATATGCACTTATATATCTTGCCTTTTCTTCAAAAACTTCAAATGCCAACCACACCCTGACATGCTCAAACATGCCTGTATCACCAATCACCTGTAATCAAGTTTAAGGTGTGAAGAGAAACAAATCCTCACCTTTGTTTGGCTGGCTGGTGGCAGAGTCAACACAGTGGCCTGAGCCACTGGCAGCCTGTGCTGACGGTCCTGCAAACGATGGGCCATATCTGCCCTTCACGGGTTACCAAAGCTGTCAGACACCCGGTCGCTCATTCAATGAGAGGAAAAAATCCCACTGCAGACAGAGGAAAATATAGAAGAATATGTCAAAGATATTATACTTGAGCTCAACACTACACAGCCCCCTTGTGTCGCAGTGCCTCTCTATATGTACTTGACGCGAGTACGTGCTTGCACGCACGCCCATGTTCTGCACAAACAGTCTGGCTTGTAAACAGAGTATTGCATTACCGAAGATCGATCCATCGCTATTCTCCATCACTGAACCAAGTAATACTAATCATCATACTTGCTGATTATCCTCTAAAACTGACCCGATAACTTAGTAACCGCTCCTCGAATCAATTTTCAAAAACTGCGTCTCATCCATGCAAACAGTGCATAGACAAGCTTGTGCGTCCTCTGTGCAGTTAAAATCTATTTACGCGATGATCGATTATCTCATTTGTTACCTTCGTCTGTGTTTGGAAATCTTCGACGTGTTAAACCAGTCCGCTCTGCTCGCTTCTTGCACACATGTGTTGTGTGCTCGCTGGAGGCTGGTCCGTCGCTCGCTCGCACAAACTTGAACCTGAAACACGCTTCGAGTTCTTTCTGCACGTCTTCTCACGATGTTGACGTTTCTGGAGATGGTTATTTAAAAAAAAAAAAAGTGTCAAGCAACGCAGAGGGTGTTGATCTTTAATAAACGACGCCTGCGTGGAAACTGTGCCCGGAGCTGCGCCCTGCTTCTACGCACAAGATTATTTCAGCTTTTCAGAGTCTTAAAGAAAAATTGGGACAGCTTGTGATAGTATTTTGACTACAATACCCAAGAGCTAATCCCGCTGTTGTAGTAAAGTCTCGCGAGATTAGCCACAACATTGGGTTGCCAGGTTTTCAACATTTTTTTAATATTCACTACATTTTCAGACATTGTGTAAATTCTTTGTTTTCACCTTTAAATTGTTTTGCATCGCTTTCGTGTACCGTTTAATTCAGTTAATTGGAAAAAATGTTACATTGTCCAAGGGTATTTGTTTAGGCTGCTCACGCTGCCTGACTAACAGGCTCAAACATAAGAAAAAAATACAAAAAGCAGCAAATAATCAAATGTGCTAGTTGATAAGGGGACAAAAACTCCAATTTGTTTACCTTATTAAATCATTTGTCTACTGATCAGTTTATTCCCACAATCATCAAACATCTTACCCCCCAAATAACTCATCATAAGTCAGCCTAGAAGAAATGTTTTTGATGTTAATGTTCTGAGTGTTGTGCTGTTTTTAATCTGTAAAACCATATACTCTGTCAGGCACAGGAAAAGAAGATCCCGTGTGTCTCTCTGACATGTGGTGAACTAAGAGTAATCAGAATCAGAATACTTTTCTAATCCCAGAGGAAATTATGTGGTCACAGTTCCTCCAGGACAGTAAGAAAAGTAATTAACAAGTTTAAATACCAATATTAAATAATACAATAATTTTCTGTAATATATTGGGATATTTATATGTTAGAGTTATTGTATTATTAGAACTATTTGTAATATTTTGTAATTTTGTAATGTGACTATAGATAAGTTGAACTGAGGTGCCCCTCTTATCATCCTGCCTTTATTATATTAAAGCTGTACAGTTGTTGCAGTGTGTACTTGTGCCTTAGATGGAGGAGTTACAGAGAGAGCCACAGTGGTGCATTTGGGTATATATAGTGAATTATAGCCTGATGTTGACATTTAAGCACCAGTACCTTAAGTAAAATGCATTTAGATAAAGAATTTCAATTATAATAAACTCAACGTGATTTGAATTAGCAGTCAAACATGATTAAAGGTGCACTAAACAGAGTAGAAGCAAACGGGAGTAGCTCATCTTTCTTCGTGGCCCAACCTGGCAACCCGCCAGTCTGGCCGTAGCGCTGAAAAACTTGTTGTTGTCTGGGAAAATGGCGTCAAACGTAGAGGCCCCGGAGCGCTGGTACCTCGCCCTTCTAGGCTTTGCGGAGCATTTCCGAACCTCCAGTCCGCCCAAAATACGACTCTGTGTGCACTGTCTACAGGCCGTGTTTCAGTTTAAGCCCCCGCAGAGGATCGAGGCTCGGACACATCTTCAGCTGGGCTCGGTTCTCTACCATCACACCAAGAACAGCGAGCTGGCCCGCAGCCACTTGGAGAAAGCGGTGAGGGACGTTTGATCTGGGAAAGAGCGGGGATGCTGGGGAGAAGGGGACGGGTGTAGGCCGCAGGGAGCGAAAACCGTGAACGGCGGAAGTGTTTAAGTCGCTGTTCATTCAGGAAGGTTTAATTCGTAAAGGGATGAAGAAATAACGTCAGTTCGTGTCTGATTTGATCAGCTGTTTGTTAGATAGTCGCCCCGAGTCTGCGACTTTCGCTCTTTCTTCGCTGTTAGCCTGAAAAGCTATGTTGTTTAAAACCACCGCTAATGTGACGCCGCCGACGTTTTCTGTGTCTTGTTTTGCAGTGGTATATATCTCAGCAAGTTCCTCAGTTTGAAGATGTCAAATTTGAAGCTGCCAGTATTTTGTCAGAACTCTTTTGCCAACAGGTAAGCCAGTGTGATTAAAGGTAACGCCATTATGATGATTGCTTGTTTATCGCTTACCTTAAGTCATGTGAATTTGTGGATGTTTTTTTCATAAATATACCTGATGCTGTTTGTTATTGACTATTAACTGTTGAGCGTGCAAATCAATTTTCAGAATTTGGTGGACTCTGCAAAACCGCTGCTGCGCAAAGCCATCCAGATCTCACAACAAACACCGTACTGGCACTGCAGATTGTTGTTCCAGCTGGCGGTATGTGTTAGTGCAATAAGTATGAATGTGTCCCTCTAAGGCATTGCTTCACTCATCCAGGATATTTTCATGTGCGGGTATAACGGTGTTCTCTTAATATGTCTTAATAAAGCCAGCCTGAGAGCTGTTTGGGCGCAGCTGAACTGTAGTGGTCAGATTTTACTGGAGTCTAGAATGAAAAAAGGATCCCCGTATGTAAATGTATTTATTTATTGTTTTCATTTATTTATTTATTTTGTTTGTTTGTTTATTGTCTCTTTCAGCAACTTCATACACTGGAGAAAGATTTGGTGTCAGCATGCGACCTTTTGGGGGTTGGGGCTGAGTACGCCCGAGTGGTGGGCTCGGAATATACCAGGTAAATAGATGGTCCTGTCCTCTGTTAACTGCATTTAAGGCTTTGAGCGGGTAGCTGGAGGCGCCTTGGGTTTCTTAAAAAGTTTAAAGTCACGAGGAAGTGGATTGTGAAACTCTTGACAACATTGCTGACGTAGTCCTACTCTGCCACAGAAGCTGTGTGAAATACAGCACACATCATTCATGTTTGTCAGATTTTTATATTTAACCTGCATTTTGAAGCACATTTCCTTAAACATAGAAACACACACAATCACATATTAGTGAAGTAAGGAAACAAAAATCAGATTTGCTGCCTTTTTACAACTACTTTTTTTCCCTCTTGTGAAAGATGCATTTCACAAGTTCTCCATACTGTTTAACATGGTATGAACATTGTCACATTTATGAGCTTTTACTGTGTAGGAGCCTAATGAGGGAGAAAAAACTCACCTGGCTTGTTCTTGCTTTTTAGGGCATTGTTTCTCCTTAGTAAAGGAATGGTGAGTCTTTTGTTATACTTCACTTTGTTGGTGCTGTTATACCATTTTAATATAGACGACATTAAACAGTGCATGCAGTAATGGCACAACACTTACATATAAGATGGTAATGGCATTATAATGCAATCTAAAATCAACAAAAAGCAGTTTTGATTGTGGTAATGTTCTCCAATCTTCTAGTTGCTGCTAATGGAGAGGAAGCTTGGGGAGGTGCATCCTCTTCTCACACTATGTGGAACTATAGTGGAAAACTGGCAGGGAAACCCAATCCAGAAGGAGTCCCTGAGGGTCTTCTTCCTAGTGCTACAGGTCACACACTATCTGGATGCTGGACAGGTAGGAGGAACTTATGTTCAGCAAAGGTGTTCTAGAAGCAAGGCTTGCCACTCTGCAGTCATTTTGTTATCTGAATAAATGTGAAGGGAGCCATAACTTCAGTTTTAGTGATCACTGGGACATAAAAACTGTATGGAGTCATTTGTTATATCTAATCAAAAACTACTTAACATTAAATAAGGTTAAAAAGCTTGTTAAACCACTACAGCTTTACTGAAGCCTCAGTCCTGCATGTTGACATGATCAGTGTTTCTGGCTCATCCCACCAGAGCACTGGTATAAGTGTCATGCAAATTCATGTAATAGATACAGTAACAAAACTGAGTCCCCTCAACAAGTAAATATGCCTGCCTAATGCACAGATTGTGTGAGTGGGTCAGTGCAACAACTACTCTGGCTGAAATGATTGATTCGCTCTTTAGAGTCAGGAGCAGGACAGTCGCAGAATCCTGCCAGAAAGGCCATGGCTCACTCTTGTAACATCTGTAGGATTAAAATTTTAATGGTCGTGCAGTCAAATATTGCTTTAGTGACATAGGTGGAGGTATGTCTGTGTGTTAAGAGCTGCGAGGAGGTAAGACGGCTTTGTTTAACGTTTCCAGGTGAAGAGCGTAAAGCCGTGTCTGAAGCAGTTGCAGCAGTGTATCCAGACCATCTCCACACTCCACGATGATGAGATTCTGCCGAGCAACCCAGCCGACTTGTTCCACTGGCTGCCCAAGGAGCACATGTGTGTCCTCGTATATTTGGTAATGGTGCTTTTCTTTCTATCACTTGAAATTCACTTGAAGTTGTAACCTCAGCGTGACTTTTAAAGCTTGGTTTTGGTCGTCCTGCAGTTTATGACCTGTCTTCAAGTGTAAACAGAAAGAAATTTGGCTTCATATGAGTGTAAATGACCACAAAGATACATATTTTATATTTGCTTCGTTCACTTAAACCACTTGCCAAAGTGGACTGGGACGCAGGTAACCATCTATCTTTTGTAGTGTTAACACTATTGAGTCCCCAGTAAGGACCTCATAGGAAAATACAGTATGTCATAAATGTAGGATCTGATGGTCCTTTTTTTTTATCTTGTGCTGCACTCTTTTCAAAGTTGCAAATTACTTTATCTTACTAATTTGATTACCAATAAATCTAATCTTTGACCAGTGACAGCCAGATGTAATAACTCCACAGGACACCTTTTACACTTTAGTGGAAGCGACATATACAGGTGAAACTCTAAAAATTAGAATATCGTGCAAAACCATCATTGACACCCTCCATAAGGAGAGAAAGCCTCAAAAGGTAATTGCAAAAGAAGTTGGATGTTCCCAAAGTGCTGTATCAAAGCACATTAATAGAAAGTTATGTGGCAGCAGGAAAGACCGCAGCCTGGAGAGGATTGTCAGGAAAAGGCCATTCAAAAGTGTGGGGGACCTTCACAAGGAGTGGACTGAGGCTGGAGTTAGTGTATCGAGAGCC
>VUQS01067694.1:0-15109 GCA_015108495.1 Heterochromis multidens | reverse complement strand
AGCTGAGCATAAAAGCGAAGCTCTCGATTTACCGGTCGATCTACGTCCCTACCCTCACCTATGGTCACGAGCTCTGAGTAGTGACCGAAAGAACGAGATCGCGGATACAAATGAGCTTTCTCCGACGGGTGGCTGGCCTCTCCCTTAGAGATAGGGTGAGGAGCTCAGCCATCCGGGAGGGGCTCAGAGTAGAGCCGCTACTCCTCCACATCGAAAGGAGCCAGTTGAGGTGGTTCGGGCATCTGACGAGGATGCCTCCTGGACGCCTTCTGGGGGAGGTGTTCCGGGCATGTCCCACCGGGAGGAGGCCCCGGGGCAGGCCCAGGACACGCTGGAGAGATTATATCTCTCGGCTGGCCTGGGAACGCCTTGGTGTTCCCCCGGATAAGCTAGAGGAGGTGGCCGGGGTGAGGGAGGTCTGGGCTTCTCTGCTTAGGCTGCTGCCCCCGCGACCCGGCCCCGGATAAGCGGAAGAAAATGGATGGATAGATGGAGAACAATGATAGAAAATAATACAAAAGTATTAAAATAACTATGCAGAAAATAAAATTTCTTCACTGTGAACATAGGCAAAATTTTCTCCAGGGATTAGAAACCTTTGGAGGAAGTCAGTGCTTTTCCACCACAGGGACCTGTATCTGAATTATTAAACCCCTCAAATGACATTTTAAAACAGCCATGTGGATATTTAGCCTGTGATTAAAAAGCAGAATAATTCATCCTTTATTTTTTATTATTTTGATTCATTATATCTTAGGTACATCTTTGCAGCCAACCTATATGAGAGTGAATGCCTGAATGAGACCGAATGGTCTGTCTATCAGGACTGGCATGGGTGGCTACACAACCAGTTTGGCAAGAACATTGAGCTGGATGGCATTATCTATCTCAGAGCCTCCCCAGAGGTACCCTCCTTCTTTATACTGCACATGTTTGCACCTAAATGACATTATCATGCAATGGAAAGTTTTAGGATTTTCATCATTCATGATTAAATAATGAAAATCACACTAGACAAAAAGTTAACAGTGTGCTTTTTCGGTGTACAGAGATGTTTAGAGAGGTTACACCTGAGAGGCAGAGAGGAAGAGCAAGACATCCCTCTGGAGTACTTGGAGAAACTTCACTTCAAGCATGAGAGCTGGCTGCAGCACAAGACCCTGACGTGAGCAAACTTATGCATGGACACAGTGGCCTGTTCATTTGGAAACTGTGTGCATTTATATGAGGAAAAGAGATGTACTTGTATTATGGAAGAGAGTCTAAATAAGCATTGGAAAATCCTCCCCATTCATGCAACAGCCTGAGGGGAAACTATGGCTTGGACAGTGATACATGTGATCTTCATCTGCGTCATTAATTGTCTTTGTGTGATGGGCTGTTTCTTTGGTCCATCATGTGTACATTTCTTTACAAAGTTGAATGTCTTAATGTTGTTAAAAACAATATGCAGTTTACCCTGATGGGGAACTATAACAGCTCTAACTTCATGTGCTATATCATGTCTGCCCACAGCATGGAGTTTGAATATCTCAATGATGTGCCAGTCCTGACCCTAGATGTAAATGACGATTTTAAGGGAGATAAAATCAAGAGTGCTGACATGATCGAGAAGGTGGGTAGCGTTTAAGCCTACATAAAGATCGGAAATGGTCAAATAATGCTTTTATACTGGTTTTGCTTTGAGTGGAACTTTACCAGAGCCAGAAATACTGTTTGCCTTAAGGGGAAAGTTTACCCCCATATCAAATTTGCATATCTGCCGGCCTGTAGTGCTTTTTATTCTCTTAGATTGTTCTGCAGGTACCAGCTGTGAAAGATGTCTGCCTTTTTTTTAATATTATAGAAGCAAAAGGCACTCATCTTTTGATCCTCAAAGTGGCAAAGTAATGCATTTGATAAACTCAGCAGCAGAAATCATAACCCATTTGTTTAAAAAAAATAACCTCCACAAACCTGGCTGTGAACAGTTTCATATACAGCTTCATATTTCAGCATAACAATGACTCCAAACACACTGCCAATGAAGGAAAAGCATACCTGGATAGTAAAACACACAGTGGAACACTATCAGTCATGGATTGGCAGTGTAGGATCATCTTAACAGAGAACAGAACAAAAGGCAGCGAACATCCAAAGAAGAGCTTTGAATGTCCTTCAAGAAGCCTGGAGAACTATTCCTGAAGACTCCTTAAAGAAATTACAAAAATTGAAGAATAAAGGTGGTCATACCAAATATTGATTTTCAAGCTCATTAGAATTGTATAAACTCTGTTTTTCCCTTTATATACTGTATTTCCATGTATGTTTTTGCACATTTCAATAAATCGCTACATGTACAGTATGTCCCATTTTCCTAGCAAAATAGAAGAAATGAGGGGTGGCTCAAGACTTTTGCACAGTACTGTAAGTGCCAAAAGACAATAATGTAAAAAGATGTTTCAAATACATTCACTTGCTGTTTTATAAGAAAACATTTAGGGCACAATGCTGCATGAGAATGAAAAGCAAAAAAAAGTGATGTGTGATTTCACTAAATTCTTAAAACCAGGTCATTTCTTATGTTTTCAGTAATGCAATAAAATGTACTTGAGCGATGTTTTAAATGAATTTTTGCATTGTGGCATTGGTACTTTTACTCAAGTAAAGAAACACACTGGGGTACCACGTGTTCAAAATAAGGCCTGGAGGGTTGTTTATATACCAGTTTCACGTAGATGTTATCAGCTGTGGTTAACTCAGGCACTTATTTTCACATCAGTCACATTAAGCAAGAAATAAACCCAGTTTCACACGCAACCTGGTGCAGTTACAAAAGCCTGGCTGTTTTTTTTTTTAAGTGTTATGCAAGTGGGGGAAAAGGAAATCCAATGATCTGTGCCTTTGTTGGTTTTGATTTTAATGCTAATAATTTATTTGTTGTGTTTTTTTTTTTTGTTTTTTTTTTAGGTCAAAGCTGTTTTTTTTTTATGTATGTTGTGTATTTATCTGTGTTAATGTGTGCACATGAGATTGTAATGTATGTCCACTGATAGCAATGACAATAAACTTGTTATTTTTGTTTTCTTATTCTTAATTGCGTTTCACAAAAGCAAGCGTCACACCTGGCCTTTCTCAGCTCCAAATGTTTCTTGCTGCTCTTTACAACTCTTCCAGGAGATGTCGCCAGTCTCCATTAAAGCCGTCCGACTATTTCTGACTGCTCAGCCTGCCTTTACCTGGTAGCTCCAATAGGATTTGAGTAAAGCTATCCGAAATTAGCTCCTTTCATTTTTACATTTAATGCCTTTTTAAAAGTAGCGAGTAAAGTGCATAATCAAGGTGAAAAATCCCATGAATTTTTGCTCTTTTGGCGGCTCCAGGTCCAAAATTAATACCCATCCTCTGCAAGTGTTCAAATAAACTATTTAAGTGTAACTTTTAGAATATTATAAGCTGGACTTGTTTAGGTATTTCCTATTAAACATAAGTGAGCGATTCTTTATGTTTCTGCATGTGGTCAAAGTTTTAGTGACCGAATGGAGAACCGATTTGTCAAGTTTAAGGCTTCGGCGCGCCACCCAGCACTAATTTTCTGACACCCCCACCCATCCGTGGCGTCACACAGGAGGAGGGATGGTACTTTAAATATGGGAAAACACACGCTCCACACAAAGACTCCCGTGGCACTTCCAAACAGGCACTTTCGCCAAGATGTTACCTGGGTACTACGTGTGCAGATCCATTTAGATATGAGGATTGTGTGTAACACGTTAGGTTTGATTTGTAGGGTCGAAGAGATCATCCCAGCGAGATAGCCGCAGCTCCTCGACTCACGTTCTTAGTTTTATTCACTTTCAGAGCGCAGCAGCTTGATTAGGTAACGATTTTAAAACACTGACAACTAACACAACTCGAAACTGACGAGCACGACAGGTGGACGCCACGCTGATCATCCGTGAAGGCGAAATTCGTCACGATGAGTTCCGACAAGAGCAAGTGAGTATGATCGCTCGCTTTAACTTTTGAAACTTAAAAAAAAAAATGGGTATGTTGGAAGTTTCAACTTGTAGCTTTCGGTCCACAGGTTTTGGCTATTTCCTGGCAAGTGCCGAGTCAGGCGTCAGGAATATCGCTCAGCAGCAAATAAGAAATTGGACACATTCAGAGCATTAGAGGGTGCGTAAATCTGATCTTTGCGTGGCTTCTCTGAGTTTAGTTGGCCACTGATGCCATGCCTTAGTAACACCACATGTAGGCTATTTATAAGACTACTGATCTTTATGAAACACGTTCATTCATTCAAGCGACAACCTTGGATAGATAAGCCACACTTGCCGCACTGCTGTGGCTATGAACGGACTAATCTATTTTCCAAGAAGCTGTCGCTATTAATTAGAGAGAGGAGAGCGCTGGGCAAGTGTCAGAGATATCTTATGCAGTGCATATTCATGAATAAAGTCGTGCGTAATGCGTAGTGAGTATACTGCACAGTCCCTGTGGTGGACGGTATGACACCCCTAAAATCCACATTGAGCGCTGGTCCAATTGTGCGCGCATATGTCGTAACAAATCAGACTTCACAGTACTATCAAACAGGAAAATTCACCGAGTCTGCACTTTCCTTACAAACACATTATTCACAGTAACAACTTATTTAAGATAGATGTTTTTGGCTTGAAAATGTAATCCCCTCGGCACCCATTAGGTGAGGCACAGTCCCTCAGAATCAGCCTGACACCCTCTCCAAGTAACAAGGAACGAAACCAGAAATGACCTATTGTGCCCTGCTGTGCCTTGTCAGCAGAAGCTATAAAAATGCCAGCCGATTGCTCGTTCTTGTGTGAGATTGTGACGTCTGGTTTTGTAACAGGGAAACGTTTTCTCTAATTCTTTTGCTCTGTTTCACCTACCTGTGTGACTCCTCTCCTGAGTGCCAACTGGAACGTGAAATGCTCTTTTGTGTTCTTCCGAGTGATGCTTGGACCAATTAGATAACTGTCCGTTTCCTTGTTCCTTTATGTAGTATTAAAGGAAATTCCAAAAGTTAAGGCAGACCTGAAGGGCACTGACTCAACTACTGTTTGGTTATTACATAAAAGTCAAATAATCTCAAATAAAGTCCATTTATTTATTTACCTATTTCACTTCACGTTAAAGTTCAGTAATGGCAAGGCAATAGAAGTAACAATAGCCCACTATAGTATTAATTGGGTAATAAGTAGGTAAATACCCAGTAATAACTAGATAATAGCCTAGTATTGGCAGTGGCTATATCTGAGTAATATTAGGCTGAAAAGTATGTTATAATAATACAATAGAAATATTTGTGGTAAAATGCTAACAATACAATGGCTTTATTATTGCAATACTTTGATTAAATATATAGGTACATGTTCTCATATTGTTGCCTGCTCTCAGCCTGATACCTTCATAGTCACATGAAAACTGAAGTCCAAATGGGTAATAACCATGTTATATTGCTAAGATTCATCATCACCTATGTCCCTTTTCCTTCAAGGTAATGAATCGAGGCTGCAAAATGCAAGCCACCTGTGCCTATTTGAATTTTTAATTTATTTTTTTTGCACATCACAACTTTTCATTGCTGAAGTTTACTGCAACCAGCTGAATCCAGTGTTTTACAATGACCTGTAAGACCTTCATGTTATGAGGGTTTTCCACTCATAACATGTTTCACTTTGAGGTTTGTAACTCACCACTGTACAACTTTTTTTGCCCTGATGGTGCTGAGGGCATCTACCCTCATAGCCAACCTGGCTGGTGGGACTGGATGCGTCATTCTGTAAAGAGATGGGGATGATCCCTGATCCCAAACAGCTGATCCCAGCTCCTCACGCACTGACAGGTTTATCCAGACGTGTGAGGTCACGGAGAACTGAAACAAACTGGAAAGTTCACCAGCGAGAAATGGATGCAGCCGGTTGCTCAGAACATTCACCCAAATTATTATTATTATTATTATTTTTTATTTTTTTATTATTATTTTATTTTTTTTAATTTATTTTTTATTAATCAAGCAGAGACAGCCATAGCAGGAAATGAAAAACAAGATCAAGTAGATTTCCTGCATTTAAAATGATGCGAATGAAGAGACATAGGATCCAATCTGCTTTGTGGGGTTTTTTTACACAAAAGATACGCATGTTGACTTGATTTTAAATTCAGCGAGTCATTTTGACATTTCTGAGTAATACTAAAGAGCAGATGTAAAGTTTCTTATCCTCTCTTCAAAGCCCCAGCCATTTTTTTTTTTCATTTAGCACCCAATTGAAAACAGGAATGATGCGCTCCTCTCCTGCATCCTGGATGTCTGTGAACCACCTGTGGTATGTTTCTCATGGCCCTGTTTGAGGCCACAGCGTGGAGTGATTAACATGGCTCTGTGAACTTGCCTTAGCCAGCAGTAAAACCTGAAACATGAGCTTACTTTGCTCTCCTGTGTTCTCATTGGTTTTCCTGATGGCCCTCTCTCTGTGCTACATGAGCTGCCTTCATGCATACCACTGCATCACCAACACTTTGGTACCTGTTGCAGAAGTAAATGCCCGAGCTGTGTTCCTATTAAGATCCTAAATCGTAGCTCCCATCTGTACAGCCATTGTGCAAGAATGAATTAAAATGGCCCATCCCATGTTTTTATAGTGTGTCTCTTCTGATCATTGTTAATCTGTCTGGTTAGGTACAAGGTACAAAGAATACAGTGTGGCAGAACCAGCTCTTTGAGGCTCATGCTATTTTCTGTACGCTCTGTCCTGGGGTGGAAGAAGATGATTACAAGCACAACAGAACACTGAAAGCAATCTGGAGCTAAATTATAGTGTTGACTCTATGTGCATAGTGCAGTGTGGAAATTCAAACTCTGTCACTTTTATTATTTTTCTTTAAGCAACAATGAGCAACAAAAAGAGGGTACAGAGGTTAAGGACTTCATATAAACTTGGTGCTAAACCCAACCACTCCTCGACACTTGTTTGATCTGGGAGCTGGCTGCTCCACGTTGCATCTGTTATCATCAGTGTTATCCTCCTATCGTTCTTAGGGCCAGAGATCATATCCACTGGGGAGATTCAGATGAGCTCGGAGTGCAATCAAAGGAACACGTTGTATCCTTCCTGACTTTGTTTATTTAGCGGTTTTGCGCACTGCTCCCGTCCCCCTCTGTGCTGTGTCATCCTCAGCCTCAAATTGTTCAGTAGCAATTTTAAATTGTTCATGTGTTTATTGACATTCTTGATATGCATCCTAAAGCAAATATTTATTTTTGTTTGCAAAGCAGAAAAACTCCTAATTTGATAGTGACACGTATATTTAGTTTTACTGCAGTTTGACGCAGTAAATTGACACACAGGCACAGGCCAATTAAAATTTATAGTTTAGCACAGTGAAATATAATGGTAGCCTGTTTTTTCCCCTTTTTTATAGTAAGAATCAGGTGTATTGTTTCCTGTATACAGGTGAAATAATTATTTGATCCCCTGATGAATTTGTAAGTTTGCTCACTTACAAAGAAATGAACAGTCTCTAATTTTTATGGTAGTTTCATTTTAATGCAGAGAGAAAAAAAAAACACATTACATAAAGATTTTGGTCATATGTGTGCAGTAACATCAGAAATGCCAGTGCATTTTAAAGGCAAGGCCAATTTTAGAGCACATTTTTTATTTCATTTACAGTACTGTGCCAAAGTCTTGAGTTCCCCCTCATTTCTTTTATATTTTGCTTGGAAAATGGAGAAATCGGTGCAGCGATTTATTGAAAAATGTGCAAACAGACATGGAAATATATTATACAAGGAATACCAAATATTGAAAGTCAATTGAAAGTCAATATTTGGTATGACCACCTTTTTTCTTCAACACAGCCTGAACTCTCTATCCAGGTATGAAGCTGAAATATGAAGCAAGTGCCAATCAGATGTTTTCCAGATAGTATTACATGGTAGATCAAAATTTGACCGTACTTTTCTGCGTTCATAATTCCATTAATTTTGACAAGATCCCCAACACCACTGGTTGAAATGCAGCCCCAAACCATGACAGAGCCTCCACCGTGTTTTATAGGTGGATGTAAACACACTCTATCCTTACCTCTGATGTACATATTGATGATGATTTAAAACAAAAATTTCAAATTTAGATAACATAAGATGTGTTTCCACTTATTTTCATTCCAGTTTTTGTGTAATTTTGCATACCTCAGCCTCTTCTCACTGTCTCCTTTCCTAAAGAATGGCCTCTTGACAGCAACCCTTCCATCTGCTATACAAAGCTTTTTAGATCTGCCATTTCTGCCCTCCACTTGTCCAGTTTCCTCAATTTTTTTAAGGACACACTGCACACCATGCTGATATATGCGAAGATTTTGGCTAATAGCTCTTTGGGAATCACCTTGTTGGTGCAAAAATCCTAGTTTATGCCTGTCAGACTGTGTTATCTTGGGCATTTTTCAGGGATTCAACTAAAGAAATGGGGAAAAATGATGTATTTTTGCAACAAGCTGCTAGTAACAAAGTGCTTAAAGATACAATTTAAAATAGGTTATTTGCTAAGTTGTCTGTTATGTGTAGACACAACACTGGTTAATCCTTTGAGTTAGTTGCCTTTTTATGATTGAATAGATCACTATTAAGTGGCTTAACAAACAAACAAACATTTTTTTTCTGAAAATAGTCAGGTACAAGGACTGGACTGAAAATGAGTGAAAAAGCAGCCAATGTCCAAAGAAAAACTTTGAAAGAAAGAGAAGTCTGGGACCTTGGAAGCAAAATATAAAGAAATAAGGAGTGGCTCAAGACTTTTGCACAGTAATGTATCTCTCTATAAAACATCACTTACAAGCCTGAGTGCCATGGCTAAAATAAAAAATATTCATATTAATATCCAAATGCATTGTTAGTCTAATATCCAGCATTTCAGAGCTGAATAAGAAGTTGCTGAATAGGAATCCTTTTCTGGATTGTGTTTCACGGTAACATGAATTTCACTCTGTGGTGCATAAAAGTAACATTAGAATAAAAACATGGCGTTAGTTAGTTAGTAGCGTAAGGATCTAAAGTTTCAATTAAGCTAAATATATCTATCTATCTATCTATCTATCTATCTATCTATATATATATATTTTTTTTTTTTTTTTTTTTTTTTTTTTTTTTTACATTCGCATTAATTTTTTGTACTTTATAGACAAAGTTAGAGAGGCAAGACTGACATGGTTTGGACACATGCAGAGGCAGGAGGAAAAGAGGAAGACCTCAGAGAAGATTCATGGATGTAGTGAAGGAGGACATGCAGAGGGTTGGTGTGACAGAAAAGGATGTTAGGGATAGGGTGAGAGGGAGGTGGCATGGCTACCCCTAATGGGAGCAGCCAAAAGAAGAAGAAGAAATGTTTTTTGTAGTTTTTCAGATGATGTACAAACCATATAAACTTTTCTTTCTGGGAGATATGGTTAAGAAAGGGAGTGAATTAAACAAGGGCAGAAAGTTATGAAGAACAAGCATTGTTTTGCAACCATAAGTCATCCTGTCCCATGTGATGATCCTTATGTAATACTTTTATTTCTTCCTTGTTCCTTTTAGAATGGAGGATGAAGCAGTCTTGGACAGAGGAGCGTCATTTGTCAAACATATCTGTGATGAAGAGGAAGTGGAAGGTAAAGTTATCCCTGTTTTTTCACACATACTATTTGCAGCCCTGCACAAGCAAATGTGAAGAGTATCGGCACAAAATTAGACATACAGGATAAATATTATTCACTTCAGCTAACGTTCCTGTACAGGAAGATGTCTCTTCAAGTGTTCTAATCCTGTCCAGCGCTGGCTGTCAGCTAAAGCCACAAAAGAATGCATCTGGAGACACCCACATGAATTTACTGAGACATCCACATACTTCACAAACCACCACTTTCAGAAGAATACAAAGCAAAAATACTTGGGGATTATGTCAAGCTGCTTGTGTGTATGCAGTAGCTGCAAGAGCCTTTGCTTGCCTGCATGGGAGTCTGGAGGAAGAGCGTGGTTTTGTGTTCACCTTGGTTGTACTTTGGTTTCTACAAGAAAACAAGGCTAACCATCAAGTATGAAAGATATTATTTAACCCTTAGAGACATGTTTATGAAATGCATGGTTGAAGAGAGCTGCATCACTACTAGGTCAGTTAATCCCAGTCTTCTCACACCCACTATTCTTTCTAATTACTTCCCGGAGACATTAAATCATCATTTCCTGTACGAGCCTCTGTGTAGGAAGTTGTTGGCATTTCTTTAATTTTGCAATGTGATGACATACTTTGCTTACCAGGATAATAGAAGAGTTTCAACCTTAGAAGAACAAAAAACATAAAAGAAACATTTCACACCACAGCCTCTGTTTTTGTTCTGCCAGTGGACGATGCAGATTATCAGCTTTCAGGATTAATGTGATTTCATTTTCAACCGGGATTGCAATCTGATCTGCATTCACTGCACTTTGTTGTGTCACAACAGGTCACCACACTGTGTACATTGGTGTGCACGTTCCCAAGAGCTACCACAGGAGGAGACGCCACAGACGCAAGTCTAGCCACAAGGAGAAGCGGGAACGACCTGAACAGAGCGCAGAAGGGTCCAAGTCAGATGGGGAGAATGCAGACATGAACATCCTCAAACCTCTCAGTGAGTCCCGCTGACACTAATGTGATGTTTAGTAAAAACAGTGTGCATAAAGTCATTTATGAGAGCCACGTTGGTGATGGATAAATGACTCCTGAGATGATTGTTAAGTCAGCTGGATCAAGTCCAGTGCAAATTACAGCCTACAGGATATCAGTGTTTCCATAGTTAAGGAGGTAGAGCAAGGAGGGTTGGGTGGGTGGGGGAGCCTCTCTCTTTCTTTAAGCAGCAGCCTGCACTCAACTGAATAAATGGAGCAGGGGAATGGGAACATACTGAGTACTAATCTGAAAATGACACTGGAATGACTTAATGTTTGTAAAGTAAACAGAAAAGGGGGGTGTTATCTGTCACCTTGATGATTAACACAGCACTATGAGATTTGTGGGAAAGGATTCTCAGAAGCTAAGTGGTAAAATGGAAGATTCAACACAAATGGCAAGATATAGAGATGTTAAACAAGATAAATGACTGAACGACAAGGAGCACTAATACAGTGTTGGTATGGATAAAGAAGGACAGTAAGATTGTCATCAGTATCCTAATCTTACTGTTGCTATAGGGAAAAATACACCCTGTCTGTCCCTATAGAGAGGCTTAGAAAGCTGGCGTGATTGAACCATTAATCCCCTGATTATTTTTTACAGCCAGGGGAATTATAACAGACAGAGGTCACATTTAATGAAGAAGAAGAGCCATTTTTTGATTTAGGTAAAACAGGTGGGAAAGAATTTAACCCACAGTCTTTAAAGGCAACATTGTGATTTGGCTTCAGTGTACAGTAAATATGTGTAATTGTAATGGAGGGGCTCACCATTGTAGCTTCACAAAAACCTCTTGGGTGAATGACTTTTTTGGAGTCCCAAAATTTTACAACTAGGATTAGAAAGATATGCAACTATCATTAGTAGAATTCACCATAAAATTATGGTGGAAATGGTGGAAACTGGCATAATAAGAGGGTGTACTTGGTTCTTGTGGAGGTAACATATAAGTTTGAGCAAGGGATTTAGCTCTCAACTCATCAGGGCATGTATGAACAATGACAACAGGGCCACAAAGCCCAATAGGATCAAAACAGGTAATTCCACTGATATTTAAAGTTAAGATGAAGCCTTAAAGGGTACCTATTATGCTCATTGTCAGTTTCATATTTTACACCTGAGACTTCAGAGCATTTCTTTACACGATCCACAGTTCAAAATAACCCTTATTTAGCTTACTAGCAAAAACCCGCATTATAGGCAGTTTTTATTTTATATATTTTAAAGAAAACATTTTTAATTGCTAACAATTTGGAGCCCTCAGTTAGTGGTGTTAAATGGTAAAGGTGCGCCAGATAGGAAATAAAAACTTGCCAATTCTTAAAACTTAAACCCTCCGGGTGAGTGTTAAAATGTACGTGTAAGGTACATATTTGCCTGACAGTCGCCACATCTAGGAGGAGTTCGGGAACAAACATACAGACATACATACCCTACGATTATTATAGTATGATGATGATGATGATATAGTGTGATGATGATGACACACTCACCACAACCACAAGTTGGATAAGAATTTTAAAGAATAGGATCAAACAAAAGTTCAAAGAGAGTGAGGAGAGTTTCGCAGCAATAGGCACCTTGTGTGGACATATAATAGAGGTGAAGGTGAATGCAGTGATAGTTTGATTTAGAGTGACACCAGTTGATCAGGCAAACTAGAATAGGAGATAGGATAGGAGAAACTGTGAGGCATGTCAGAATTGTTTGTAAGACAGAGGAGGAATAATGACTCAATTGGCTAACCACAGAATAGAAACTGATTAGTTTGAGAAATTTACCACAAATATGAATTTACTGTTTCATCGAAAGGCTAGTCTGTGAATTGTTACCTTCCTGGTGGAGGCGGGTTGGAAGTAGAGCAGGTCATCTACTAATCGGAAGGTTGGTGGTTCAATCTCTGGCTGCTCCAGTCTGCATGCCAAAGTATCCTTGGTAACCTTTGCAAGATACTGAACCCTGAGTTGCTCCTGATGCATTCATCAGAGTGTGAATGTTAGATAGAAAGCACTCAGACATAGAAAAAAATGCCTGTATAAATGTGTGAATGAAAACATGTTGTATAAAGTGCGTTGAGTGCTCGAGGAGAAAAGCACTATATAAGAACAAATCCCTTTACCATTCCTAAAAGTACAGCCATTTCCTAAAAGTACAGTAAAATGGAATTTTGGAAATTTAAAGATGAAATGCACTACTCATGGTCAAGCTGCATTATCAACAAACAGGAGAGAGTCTGAAGAGATCTACATGAATGGGTGAATAAAGCATGAATAGATACAATGGGAAGCATTGTCCACATTTTGGATTTATTTACAAGCTACAGTTGCAACTTTCTTGGTTTTGCCAGCATAACATCAAGCTGTCTTTTCACAGGCTCTCACAGCAGTCACACACCTGAGTAATCTCCTCTCCTCTGACGCTGTAATCCTCTGTTACACCTTATGCTCAGATGTAAACCAGCCTGAGTGCTTAGTCATTCAAAGGTGTCATGATATGAGAGGAGCTTTGTTCCCATTAATCTCTCTATCTAGGTGTCAGGCCCTGCCTAATTACTGTTTGAGTCATGCAAAGTTTGTTTACATTTCCATTGACTTTAAGTAAATATTAATATCTATTAATATATTAATATAATATATAATATCTATGTACAGTAGAATGTTTTCTTATCAATTTGTTGCTTTTCTAATACTCACAGACTTGTCACATAAGGTAATGGGCAGGCAGATATGTCTAGAAAAAGCAGTCAGACAATGTACTATTTTCAGCTAGTAAGAGCTTTATAGCTAGTTACTGCTGGATAAAACCTATTCGGGTTTAAGTCAGCACCAAATCACAACCTGTCCTCTCAGGTCACTTTGCATAGTAGGTAACGTCATGACCGTACAATATTATAGAGAGAAATTACAAGGAATCGTTAAAAAAAAAAGAGGCCTATGGCAAGAACCAGCCTCAGGGAGCAATTTCCTGCCGCAACCGGCTGGGGTGAAGAGAAAGTGAAAAGATGAACACAGAGAGATGGCAAACAGCCAACAGTCATTAGTATAGCAAGTAACAGCAGATCAGGAACATGCAGCTCCAGAGGCAGAGATAACTGAAGAAAGGTACATGGAGAGAGAAGACACAAAGTTAATGATATGCAGTAGCACCATAAAATCCAAGGGAAGAAGACATTATAGGAGAGTTGCTAAGTGCATCATGTGAGGTCTCCCTGCAGCTGGGCCAAATGCAGGAAAATGAATCAATTTAACTTCTATCAGAAAAAAAAAGTTTGACACCTAATCTTAAAAGTAGAAAGGGTGTCTGCTTCCTGAACCCAAAATGGGAGCTGGTTCTACAGGAGAAGAGCCTGATAGCTGAAGGCTCTGCCTCTCATTATACTTTTGGAAACTCTGAGAATCAGAAGTAAGCCTGCACTCTGAAAGTGAAGTGCTCTTTTGGGATAATAAGGTGCTATGAGGGCTATATATTATATTATATATTATTAAATTCTGGATTTAACAGGGAGCCAACAAAGACTAGCCAAAATAGGAGAAATATGATCTCTCTTTCTATTCTCTGTCACCAGAGCTATTAGGACATCTTGATAATAATGAATTACAATAGTCCAGCCTGGAAATAATAAATGCATGAACTAGTTTTTCAGCATCACTCTGAGACAGGATGTTTCTAATTTTAGCAATAGTGAAAAGAAAGGCAGTCCTGGAGATCTGTTTACTGTGTGAGTTATTCTGATCAAAAAGGACCCCAAGTTCCCTCGCAGTAGTATTGGAGTCCAAGGTAATTCCACCCACAGAAAGTATCTGGTTAGACAGCATGTTTCTTAGATCTTTAGGGCTGAATATGATAACTTCAGGATTCTGAATTTAGAAGCAGAAAAATACATGCCTTCCAGGCCCTAATGTCTTTAAGAAATAGTCGAACTAACTGATTTGTGTCTTCCAGCTTTATAGATATAAAGAAGAGTACATAAGGTCAAAACTATCCATTGTGTCCTTTCTAGTGTTTGTGATCTTTGATTAAAGGTATAATTGTAGAGAGGAGCTCTCTTTGCTGTCTTTGTCAGAAGGGCAACACCTTTATTCAAAAAGACTGCAGCAACAATAGAATACATTTCTGTGAGAGGAAAGTTAATTGTATAGAGATGCCATTGAAACAGTAGTGAAATGACTTCCTTTGGTTACACCATTTTCAGATAGACATTTACTGTGATGGTATTTTCCCATCTAAAAATAATTTGTAATTCATTGTTGAGGCAATCATTCTCAACAACTCAGCCAGTATAGCAATTTTTATCTGTAATGACTAAAAACTCAAAGAATTCGGATACACAGCAAGAAATAGAACTTGTGTTTGGTTTTTCAGTTTGGCTGTGAGAGAATAAGAGTAACTCTTATAACCTATTTAAGTCTTGGGTTTGA
>VUQS01067693.1:0-18329 GCA_015108495.1 Heterochromis multidens | reverse complement strand
GGTTAACACAATCTGCCGTGCCATCTGCAGATGCCAACTAAAGCTCTATCATGCAAAAAGGAAGCCATATTTGAACATGGTCCAGAAGCGTCGTCGTGTCCTGTGGGCCAAGACTCATTTGAAATGCACTGTTTCAAAGTGGGAAAGTGTTCTATGGTCAGACGAGTCCAAATTTGACATTCTTGTTGGTAATCATGGACGCCGCGTCCTCCGGGCTAAAGAGGAGGGTGACCTTCCAGCGTGTTATCAGTGTTCAGTTCAAAAGCCAGCATCTCTGATGGTATGGGGGTGCATAAGTGCATACGGTATGGGCAGCTTGCATGTTTTGGAAGGAACTATGAATGCTGAAAGGTATATAAAGGTTTTAGAGCAACATATGCTCCCCTCCAGATGACGTCTATTTCAGGGAAGGCCTTGTGTATTTTAGCAGGACAACGCAAAACCACATACTGCAGCTATTACAACTTCGTCAGAGAAGAGTCCGGGTGCTGAATTGGCCTGCCTGCAGTCCAGATCTTTCACCTATAGAGAACATTTGGCGCATCATTAAACAGAAAATACGTCAAAGATGACCATGAACTTTTCAACAACTGGAAACCTATATCAGGCAAGAATGGGACCAAATTCCAACACCAAAACTCCAGAAAATCATGATCTCGATGCCCAGATGTCTTCAGACTGTTTTGAAAAGAAGAGGAGATGCTACATCATCTTAAACATGCCCCTGTACCAACTATTTTGGGACCTGTAGCAGGCATCAAATTTGAAATGAGCTCATTTTGTGCATAAAATTGTAAAATTTCTCAGTTTAAACATTTGTCATGTTATCTATGTTCTGTTGTGAATAAAATATTGGCTCATGTGATTTGGAAGTCCTTTGGTTTTCATTTTGTTCAAATTTAAAGAATGTCCCAACTTTTCTGGAATTCGGGTTGTAACACTGAAATCTGAATGTATTACTGGGATTGACGATGTTTTGTTTTAAAAAAAAAACTAATAGGAGACCTGTTCATGGCAATGGCAATTTTATTTATATAGTACATTTCAGTATATACTTAAACTCAATGTGCTTAGCAAAGAAGATAAAAACATAAAAACCTATGTAGGTTTACAGTGTCTACATGTACTTGCATTCATTTTAAACATCTTTGTGAAAATGTTTACCATGATTCCATAGGGTACGTGGCTCTATAGTGTAGTAGTTTACACATTCATCTGGCAAGCAAAAGATCCCAGGTTTAATCCCCAGAGGAGGGTTAAGTCAGGAAGGGCATCCAGTGTAAAAGTCTGCCAAATCAAACATGTGGAGCTACCTGCTGTGGTGACCCCTCGTATGTGGCCTAGATCTATTCTACTGGACAAATTTATCAGCACATAGACCATATAAACCATGAGGCGATACCGATGCAAAGTTTTGAATGATCAAAACCAATCCTGGTCCATGGAGACAGGAAGCCCAATAACCTTTCATTTGACTAGGAGGCACTGCAAAAAGAAAACATGAGTTTTTCCTAATAACAGATAAAATGATTTCCTTACAAAAAATAATACTTGTGTCTATGAGATGTGCCAAGTCTGAGAAAGGTCAGCTTCTTCTGGTAGCCTAATTAATGCAAATGCAATACTCGATTTTCCTGAAAGCTGTCAACATTTTTCAAAGGTCACAGTTTCCCCTTAAATCGGCGCAGATTTGCAATACCCTTTATCTGAAAGCAGAAGCAACGACGACAAACACAAATATCATATTTCAGCAACTGTTTCATATAATGATAAAAAGTTGGTGCAACTTCCTGAAGTTCTCCCACCAAAAATGGCATCATTTGACCACTGTGGGGCACTGCAATAAGGAGAAGTGCATTAACATATGAGCGCTTACACAGATCAAGCTGCCATGGCGACTGTGTCTTGCTGAACTGCTTAGAACCTCACTGCTGCTTAGATGTAAATTGTCTTTTTTTTGCTTTTCTGTGGAGTTGTGCTTTAATTTCCTTAATGTCAGTAACATTTTCAAAAACTGAAAGCGAGGAACACTGTAGTTGGCAGAACACTGTGGCCTACATCTATTCTTCTGGACAAATTGAATTAGTGATGTGTTTGTTCTCATTATATATTACAGCATTATGCTTTACACCATCCAGTGTATGTAACCACTAATAAGGTAACAGAGAGCCAGTATTTCATTTTACCACTGGGCACATCCACATTGTACTTTCTTGTATTTTTGTATTTTCATGGAACAAAGAGGATTTTTTTGCTTTTGAGATACGTTATTGGCTCATATCTGCTCTTGGACTTAATAGTGAAATTAGACCATGATGGTATTATAAGCACAGGAACAACCAGGATTTATTTTTCAGCAGTGAATAACAAATAGGTAGCACTGGTAGTGTGTATATGCCAAAGACTCATGGAAGGCCATGTATACAGAGGTTAAGAAGTAGGCCAAGACTTTGGGTCTTTGTATATTCGTACTACTAACTGTTTTGGATGCTCCTCAGCACAGTTCAAAAATTTAAGGTCCTCAGGCAGCAATAATTCTTACCTTGAAGTAGTTTCTGCTCATTATCTTTCTAGCATTTCACCAAAGGGAATTCTTGGAAGAGTGAATTAGTATCTCATTCTCTCAGTACCATAATACAAGAACAAATACAGGACTCTGTGGAGATGGGAAACAACTAAGGTGTAACTGCAATTAGGTCTATCTGCTGATAAGGTAGACGCATCTCGCTGTTTTCAAAAGAGACATTTGCATAGCTGTAACCAAGGCAGACACAAGAGGACACAGATATTTTGTGTCAGACGCAGTAGAGCAAACACTAAAAGAAAACCGGGTCAGCACAGAAATATTAGATGTTTATACAGGATTTTATTGTATAAAAAAACGTGTCAGAAGAACAAAAAGTGTCCAGAAAAGAATACTCTGACCTATTTAACAGGCAAGTTATAAAATGACCTGTTGTTCTATTTTTTTTTTTTTACACAATGAAAAGAAAATGTGTACATATGACACACCTTCTATCATACACTGATGAAACATGTGGGGCAGTTTTTGGGCAATTTGACACTTGGAATGGGGATCAAATCACCAAGTCTGTAATTAGTGGATGATCTGCCCCCATGATATCTGTCTGTGTATACAAATGAGAAAAGATGTTGAATATTTGTGGCAGGTTTTGTGTATTGATTGCCAGTTAGATGTTTTGTTGACTGTTCTCCTGATCTGAGGAGGAGAAAAAAATCATAATTTACAAATAATTCAGTATTTTTTGTATGCAGCTCTCCAGCTGAAGGGCAGCAGAGTGAGAGGTCATCAGTGCTGTAGGCCGGTGTTCCCGATCCTGCCTGTCTTTCAGTTACCTAAAAGCTCTGAGTGCAACATGGAAATAAAAATACGGAGCATGTTGTCACTTATATCATGCAGGTACTCAGTCATGTGGAGTGAAACTGTGTGTGTGTGTGTGTGTGTGTGTTCAGTGTGGGAGGATCGGCCCTAACTTACTCATGTTCAGAGTTTGATGACATGATAAATATTTTTTACATAATCCCACATTTTTTACATAATCTTATACTTCTGCACATCATTTACATATTTTAAGTAATCTGTTCTACACTGTATGATGCCTTTTTGTGTTTAAAAAAAAAGCATGTGCATGAAGAGGCCACTGAATTCTGAAATTGTGTCACAGATAGTGCGAGGAGTTTTGGGTATTTCTTCCCTCTGGTATATACCGGGTCTGGAATTTTATCCTGTGTTTCAAGTATTTCCAGTATTGGGTTTTGCGCAACTTTTATGCCACAGAATACAGGTGCGCTGACACTTTGCTGAATGGAAAGTAACCTGATATGCTTCATTATTGTCCTGAAACCTTAAGCCTAAATGTGTTTCTACTTATACTGCTACAAGAACTGTGTTGATGCTAAATGTGGACTTTTATAGTAAATAAGCAGAAATCTATAAACTGGCAAAGGACCTGGAAATGATACAAATCAAAACACAGCAGTTATTAACACCATCAACACCAGGGAGTGAAGTGACCAAGCATCTAGGCTCTTTGATTTCAGAGTAATAGCCTAAAAAGCTAATGCACTAGCAAGTAATCAGCCTGCTGTCAGGCTCATACATAAGTAGGGATGGAAATTAAGAACCAGCTTCACTTAAGAACTGGTAAGAAATGATCAAATCCATCAAAATCACACCCCCCGAGGCTTATCTCTTCCTCTTATCTATACAGCCATGTGTTTATTGCAGTTGTACATTGACACAAGGACTCAAAAAGGGACTCAGTATTGGTAACAATAAAATATTCCCATTGTTTGTGATTATATTGAAAACATCTGGTGAGGCTAGAAGCTGAGGTTGTTTAGTATTCCTTTGTGTAGTTCCTGCAGGTGAAGCCAAAGTGTTGAGGGCATCAAGTATGCATACAGTATGTACTATTGTCAGCAGAGTCATGTCGAGTATACTTAGTACTAAACGGTCTTAACAAGACCATAAAGCCATAATAACCTGAAGAGGAAAACATGCCAGTCAACACCTGAGCTGCTTAAAGCTAAATTTAAGTAGAGTAGAAGGGGGAAGTGGAGACTTCCATGTGTCACAAACCGGGCAACATGGCAGATGCACGCACAAAATGCTAATTGACAAACAGCTTATTTAACTTAAGGAAACATGAGAACAGAACGAGCAATGCCCTGTGTGGTCAGTACTGTCAGTGGTGTAATTGAATGCATGAGTTAGGAGATGGTGAATGAAATGTATAGTGTAAGAAACCAAACAGCAGCTGACACTGAAAAGGGAAGAGGGCCACACAGCAACTGAACTCGAACAGGGGATTTATACTTCTGTGTTGAATCTACGCCACAGGTACATCATAACCGCAAACCCCTTAAACCCTACAACATAATCTATGCTCTAACCTACACTGTAACCATATCTCTTGATGCATGCTCAATAATCCAGGTAAAAGAATCCCAAAAAGTTGAATCTGTTCATCTGGACGTGGCGTTTTTTGTAACCATATGTACTGTATACTGTAACCATATGTGCACCTTCCTAAAAATGTAACTACACGTCATGCCGATGCAGTCCGCAACTACTGTGATTGGCCTGTTCAGTACCGTTGAGTCCTCCTGTGCATTTCTGGCTACTTTTTTGCTGCAGTTTTTGAATTTATCAGTGAGAGAATAACAATCATTGCCTCAATTTAAAGACTTGCAGATGTCAGCAAAGTCCTAGAGGGAGATTGCCAAAACTATTGAAATGGATGAGAGGGAATGTACAAAGAAGTGGAAAATATGGGTAAATATGTTTGCCTCTGGGAAATAAAAGAAAAGACACTGACCACAACAAAGACTGGGGACCCAGGAGGGAAAAAAGTCCTGGCATTTTATTTATTTCTATTGTGGCTGCCACTGGATATAAAACAAGCTAATGGACACATAGAACACCACGCAAAAGCATGAATGCTGGTGACGGTGGTGGCCTCTTATGTAGGTTACGTCGAAGGCTCTACAAAGATTCACCGCAATTGGTTAAATCAGCAATAAGGGCTTTTATAGAACTCTAGGACATGGACCCAGGTTCTACCAGTGTTGCTGAATATGAACAAACCACACCTCCTCCAGACAGGGAGAAAGAAAGGCAGGGTGAGAGAATCATCACCCTCTCCAGTGTTACCTGTGAACTCAGTTTTTTATAAAACCATTAAAAATACCAAAAGTAATTTTTTTTTTTTTTTTGTTCATTTTTGGTCAGAATGAGTCAGAGACAAAATAGCCTCTGTAGTTGTTTGGCAGCTTTTATACACTCAGTTGGCCTAAGTCCATAAGTGGTTAGTTCAGTTAAACATAAATGCTAACGCCATCACTAAATTCGAAGGGTGCAACAATAACTATGTCTTCCATAGAGATTATTTATTATTATTTCTATGCAAGACATTTTTTATGACTCTACACCCACTAACTGCTGGGTGTAGAGTGAACTGAACCAAGAAACCAACAGCACATTACCACTTGCTAATGCATGACTCACAATCTATGACCTGTTTTCACTGAAGAGTAAATGTGTCTTTTGGTCAGCATGTCTGTTCTCACACTGATTACAGTGTCATTAAATGTAATTTAAGGATATTAAATTACATTTAACAAAAATACAAAACATTATTACAATAGTATGACTAAGTTGAATATTGTTGGTTAGATTAGGATATGTACTATTAATTCTAAAGAAGTCCTATAGGGGCATAAAAGTTGCATTTTCAAAAGTTTACTGACTTTGCCCCAAAATAAGATTTAACAAGAGCACTTAGAGAGTGCAACTCCCCCCGGAGGGCAAGGGCTAAAAAACTTTGATTATTTTCCCCACGAAGGGAGGGAGTATGTAATCGGTTCCATTTGTTTGTTTGTCTGTCTGTCTGTTTGTTAACAGTCTAGCATCCACAGTTTTCAAGATATCATTTTCAAATTGTGTGTGATGGTAGATACCAATAACATCTCGAGCTGATTTAATTTAGGTGAAAATCGGGTCAAGGTCAAGATCACACCAAATGTGAAAATCAGTAAAAACTTTATATTACCCACAATTTTTTATGGATCGTCTTCAAACGATATACTAGGCCTTGGGCGACACGAGTATCTAGGTTGGTCAAGCATTTGACCTTGACCTTCACTGTTAGAGCCCAAGGTCAAAGTTAACCTTGAAAAAAAAATTCATGCCCTACAATGTCACAGTGACGCCACTGAAGTTAGCATGTTTAATAAAAACAGGCTGATGTCATCATATTGTAAAAACATCATAAAACATCAAAGTTTTAGTATAGCCTCTGCCTTGTGTGATTGGTATCTACCATCACACAAAATTTGTAAATGGTATCTTGAAAACTGTGGATGCTAGACTGCTAACAAACAGACAGACAAACAAACAAATGGAACCGATTACATACTCCCTCCCTTCATGCAGGTTTAAGCCATGCAAATTCTTACATCACCAAAAAAGAAAGTACACCTGCCTATATTTTTAATACAATAACCAGTAGAAAAAACAGCCTTGGTTGCCCCCTGTACAGTGTTAATACAAGGGAAAATTAGCTATAGAGACTGAAACCATTGTTTCTACCAGGCTGTAAACAAGTTTATCCTGTTTTAAAGTTGGATATTTTAATATTGAGTATGTTGGGACTATAGACAGTATTAAAGATGGGCGTTGCTATATTCAACTTATTAATCGGTCCAAGGTTACAGATTGTATATTCCTGCTCAAACATGTGGTTTATACTGTTGAATGCATTTGATTAGACAGTGCTACAGATATTTGCTATCATTTTAAAGTTTTGATGTAACAGTTAAACTAGCTTGTAGCTATTATTTTGGAAGAAATTTTCACATAACTTGGGTTGCAAGCTAATCCAGTGAATTCTGTCCAAACCGACATTTTATATTTCATACTGAAAATAAAAGATATACCCATCAGACAAGTCTTGACCACAAAAGACAGTTAGCCTCGCATAGTCTCTAGTTCTGCTGCATACTGATAAATCTGAATCCAAATTCTTTTCAGTGGATTTTTAATGTTAGTGCCTCACTGGAAAAATGCTCACAAAGCTTGATTTCATTTTTCCCACAGAGGAGGAAGGATGACACCAAATCCTCCCCTGAATGGAGAAATAACGAAGCCAGCATGTCATGGTGGAACACTGAGCCAGGCCTGTCGCCTCCAGCATGGCTGCCTCACAAAGGCCATCAGAGCTCCACTGAGACCGCACATAGCCGAGGCCTGGCTGTCAGTGCGTGGGTGGATATGTGCAGAAAGGGGGAGAGAGGGGAGAACCAGAGAGAGGGAGAGCTGTTGACTTAATGCTGACTGGTCAGTTCCAGGCTGTAGGACCAGATGGCACAGTTTGGCCTCTGATTCCTCAGGCCATTCTCCAGGTAGACATTTGTCTACGCTTACAAACAAACACACACATACACCAAAATATGCATAAGGAGCGCACAAAACCCCATTAATTTCTCTTCCTCCTACATTTAAAGTTAGTCTATGAAAAGTGTGCCTGTAGAATGGAAAAATGACAGAAACAGAAACTTTGAAAGAAACCATATGGAACTGTATGTCTATGCAGCATGTGTGAACAGAGGGTGACAGGAGGAAAGAAATACATAGGAAGCTGAACTCAGATGTGTTAATAGGGTGCAGCTGACAAAAAAAGCAAAAGGAGTAAAACTTGATGGCTAACACGTTTTTTAACCTCTATTATTTTCCAAGATAGAAAATACAAGAAAAGCTTGCCTAATAGAGATCAGGCTGTGTTGAAGAATAAAGGTGGTCATACCAAATATTGACTTTCAAGCTTGTTCGAATTGTACAAACTCTGTTTTTGCCTTATATGCTGTATTTCCATTTCCAGTTGTGCATGTTTCAATAAATCGCTGCACTTACTTCCCATTTCCCTAGCAAAATATAAAGAAATGAGATGTAGCTCAAGGCTTTTGCACAGTGCTGTATGTATGTCACAGTCACATTTAAAAAATCTATAAATGTAATTCAAACAAAATTTAATGTTAAACCTGCAAGTTTAACCAAATAATTACTAAAAACAACTAGATTTTCCTTCGTGCTTTAACCCACCTCTTATAGCCTTTATGATTTGCTGGAATTTGCTTACATTTTTTAATATTTACTCTCTTTACACAACATCCCCTTTTTCTTCCACCCTACTTCTGTTTAAATGTCTGTCTCTTCATCTCACTCATCTTTTGTTTTTGACACTCATACCCATTCCTGCCATTTTATTGGTTAGCTGGTGACACACCACCTCAGCGAACACAGCTTCAAAAGATCAAACAACGAGTGGCTGACCCTTCATTGTTGAACTTGAAAATGAATGTTTGACCAAAGAAGTATTAATAACAACTCAAGATATTCACACTAGATTTATTCATTATTATGATTTGTTGGAATTTGCTCAGTTATCATGAAACTTGATGTATAAATCAATAATTAAGTAAAATGTGTTGTATCACGTATATATCGTGCAAGAACACAATTTCCTTTTTCTTCCATCCTACTTTTATTTGAACATCTGTCTCATCATCTCATTCTTTTTTCATCATCATCTCTCTTTTCTTTTTGACGCTTGTACCTTTTCCTGCCATTTTATTGGGTAGCTGGTGACACACCACCTTTGGGAACACAGCCAAAAAAGATCAAACATGCCTAACTACACAACCGGTGGCAGACCCTTCCTGACACATGACAGAAAAGGCACCATGTGACCTCTTTGTCTGTTTACATTTTCTGCATGTCTCTGACCGACAGTCTGAACAGGACTGTCCAACCTGACCGAACTGATCCCTCATCATTTAGCTGACATAGGGTGATAAACACAAAAGCAACTTATTGTATTTATTTTTTAACAAATTTTCTGTGGATTAATTGATTCAATATGAATCCATGCTCTATTCCATAACCTATAGGCCACGTTTGTTTCATAATACCTACTATTTACCTATCAGAATCCATGCAAGGCTGATCCAGCTTGTCAGACAACCTAGATTCAGTCCAATAGCAGAAAAAGTGCACTGACCTTACACGGACACACACTCCTTGCAGCTGGTTGTTCATGACAATAGCTCCTTGTCTCTGTGCTTTTCCTGAATCACTGTGCAGAGAAAGGGAAACTTTCCGGGGATTCTTCTGCTACGTTGACCTTGTCCATGAAACGCAGTCTTTTAAATACACGTACACATTTGTGCACAATGTGCAATTAAACACTCCCGGGAGGGAAATAAAATGAATGGGCCTCATTTCACTAATTTGTCGCATACAGTCACCAATGTGACGCTGCTTAGGCAGACAATAAGCGTTCTCCACTCATGTATTCCTTGGATGGAGTGTAATTCCTCACATGATCAAAGGTTGTTTTCCTTTTTACGCAAAGCATTCTGGCAGCATTCAACACCAATCACGTTTTCTGTTACTGAAGATTTAAATCTTTAAAAACAGCTCACAAATTATATTGTCTCTTTGAAAAGCAGTGTTTTATTTATTTATTTATTTAGCAAAAAATACTCATCTGTTAACTTGTCATAAATTTTGTTTCACTTTTCATATTTGTTTTTATCTCGATACTCCTCTCGTCTCCTCTCCTCTCGTCTCGTCTCCTCTCCTCGAATTATTTGGCATTAAGTATTGTTTGTGTTTATTGGCCTACTCCGTGTGTATGTGCTGGCTGTCGTGCATTGCATAACCCTCTGTTTAAGAAGTGATTGAAAAGGAAGCCAAGTATCTTTCCTAGGGGGCTATCAGTTGTGCCATTGAAACCAACTGTGGGATTAAATAAAGTGAGAGAGCAAGATGGAGACTGAGGGAGAGAGAGAGAGATGGTAATGAAGACAATCAAAGGGAGACGCACAAAGAAAGAGAAGCTGTATAGTTGCACAGCAGGGCCACACAACAGCCATAGGGTAGACATATATTGGCCCACTGGGATGCTTTGCTTAGGATACATCAGGACCTGCTGGGGAGATGGAGAGAGCAAGAGGAAGGCAGGCAGGAGAAAGGAAGTGCCAGAGACTTCTGAGAATAGAAGATGAGTAGTGAATGTTGAGTAAGTTTCTGAAGCCACTGAGTCAGCATTAGTTTTCCCAGTAGTACCTTATTGAAACCATTCAAAAATGGTTTCTACAAAGATGACTGACCACTGCAAATAGTAATATGAAATGGATTGATCTATTTTGCAGTTAGGAGAAGAAACACGATTTGATTTGAAATTTTTACTTGCAGACCCTTCCTGACACATGACAGAAAAAATGCCATGTGACCTTTCCGTCTGTTTACATTTTCTGTATGTCTCTGACCGACAGTCTGAACAGGACTGTCCAACCTGATGAAATGAGCCCTCGTCATTTACGTGAAAGAGGTTAATAAACAAACACATCTTGGGCTTTTGATTATTCACGCAATTCATTATTTCATTTTTTATCAATTTCTCTGTGGATTAATTGATTCAGTATGAATCTGTGCTTGATTTCATAACCTATAGGTCAGGTTGTGGAATTAACATATTTTAGAGGCTCCACAATTGTTTCAAAGTCAGAGAAAATGAAATCTGTATGTTTTACTATTGTCGTTGGATAAGGATCCTATTGCCATTCAGTTAATGTTGCTAATAAAGAAGATTATTAAGGAAATAGGTTTTAATATCCATTGTTACATGTCAGTGTAACTATGTAACATTACATTATATTCATCCAACTAAAGGCAAAACCTGCATATTATATGTTTCATAATATGGGGTTTAACAGGCTCTATCCTTTATCTCTCACTCAGTTTTATACTTAATAATGCAAATTACATTAAAGTTACAGTGTGTAAAATTTTCATCGCTAGATGTCAGTAGGTTGCAGATTGCAGTCAACTGAGTTCTGTTTTCTTACCCCTCCTAGCTACAGTGGCTGCTATAGGACAAACATGTTTTAGTCAGCCA
Source organism: Heterochromis multidens (assembly GCA_015108495.1). Classification (NCBI taxonomy): domain Eukaryota; kingdom Metazoa; phylum Chordata; class Actinopteri; order Cichliformes; family Cichlidae; genus Heterochromis; species Heterochromis multidens. Next base: position 6,846 of record VUQS01067693.1, on the reverse strand, counting down.
AGAGTGATCAAAAACATTAAACTAATTTAGACTGTACCCCATAATGGCCGCAGCCGGCCAGTGTGTTTCTAATACTGTTTGGACCAGATCTGGCTCTGGTGGTGAGAAGCATCCACCTTTATTTACTCTGTATCTTTATTTACTGTTTTTGATGTGATATTGTTTGACTCTGACGCTTAGTGAATAAACTTTATGCACATTTTCCTGTGTTAGAGCCCCGACTTCAGTTCGGGAGACGAGGCTTGAGGTGCGAAGGAAGAGGATAACATTTTGTTAACATGCTGGTGGCGTTGCCTCCCTCCTTTGCGTTTTCATTTCTTTGGTGAAGGGAACTTCTTCTCCAACAATAGAACATCACTATGATGCATCATATCTTGAGTCTGAAGGTGCAGGCATGAATTTAAATGTCCCTCCATGGCAAGCGAATGTCTATGTCCTCTCCTTCACCTTTCGTGTACTACATATGTTGCTGATCTCTAGCCACATACAGAAAACACAATTAGGTGGAAGGGAGATGTCCTTCCCGTCCACTGTATTCAAATATGGTTGGGGAACTTGGGGGCTTCCACAAACCTCAAACCGACTTCTATGTATTTGTAATGGATTAATTATAAGCTTATGAGAATGCATCAGTTTGTTGGAAGATGTAATTACACACTATTCTATGTATATTTAGGCTATTAAATAACCTAAAAATTTCATGACTGTACCTTTAAAGTGCCATGTCTCAGCTTTAATTTGAGCTGGTTTACATTACCGTTAAAGAATTATGAAGACAATATCACTTGTTAGTCACTCTCAATATACGTATAGTGCCATAGAAAATCATTGTTTTTAATATTTACTGGAAAATTTCTTGCAGTCAATGACTTCTTCAAGTTTTGTTGCTTGTTGTGGTTTTTCTTTTTAATTTTGTCAAGTATCCTTTAGTCAATAAATGATACTTGTTTGGGATTTATGTCCTTCTGGATTATGAAATGCTGTCGAGTTTTAATGCAGTTTTTAATCTGAGCAAACAGAATGATGTGAGAGATAAATCATCAATATAGCATCAATAAATATGAGTGTGTCAGCATCTTTATTCGCCATTCCTGGCATGGCATAAGCTTAGTACCACCATGTATGACTGATGAGAGGAAATACTTAAAATACTCCTTCTTCCATCGCTGTGTTTCACTCGTCCATTAAACATCTCACAACTGGAGCCTGACGTGGTTCGTCTTTTGAAGCTCAGTGGGGGTTAGCTTCTTGTGGAGAATTCTCAGTGATTTGGGGACTTGAAGTCTTTTTAAAAAAAAATCAATTACAAGAAAACATGGACAGGTCTTCCTGTGAGCATTCTTGGCCTGCTGTGCAGGCATAAATTGGGATTTTTCAGTCATGCACAAGACTCATTCTGCTTGTTCTACCATGTTATTTGCAGCTGTTTCATTTAACCAGTGTGTGATGACACTTCTGAATGAACTCACACTGAAACAACACCAACATGTTACCAAAAATATTTTGTAGTATCCAACTACGTTTGAACCCTTGCAAACAGACACAGTTCATTTGATGGAAACCCAAACCATCTCAAATTACAGCACTTTAGGATACATCATTGTATTTCCAGTTTAACATGTTACACTACATCAAACCTACATAAAACAAAAACAAAAATGTGTTACTTCAAAATCAATACATAAATAAATAAACTAGAAAAAAACACAAAAACAAAACAAACCAAAACAAACAAAAAAAAAAGAAAACCTCAAGCCAACCCATGTTCTTTGCAGTGTTCTTTGTTTGTATGCTCTTTAGGTGGGGATGAATATGTGCACGTCCACATCATGACCTCTTCTTCCCGAAACCTCATGGATTATTAACTTGTCTCCACAGTAGCATGCTGTCACCTTTCATATGACTTAGAACACCCCTCAAAGAGTCAAAAAGCATCACTGACGTCTGTGATGACAGATGTTTATGTACTTTATGTTAAGCACTGTGTAAAAGTGGAAGGGATGGATATGGTGACAAAGAGTGAGGGTGGTAACAAAGGAGGGGAGGGGGAGGTGATTGTTTTGGTTTTGAGTAGGGAGTATGAGGAAAGTGTGTGTAAGGTTCGGGTCAGCGTGGAGCCAGAGTATAAACATAGAAGTGTGTACACCCTTTAATGCAGATGACTGAACATTGGACTAAGGTTACTATATTACAAACACGTACACATGGACACACACTGAACATGGATGCATATGGTTGGACATCATGAAAAAAGCCAAGTCATGTTTACATTCACTGGCAAGATCTGACATAATTTAAAGTATAATTTTATATACATAAACATCCATCCACTTTCTTCCAAGTCAGGGTCACATAGGTGCTGGAGCCTAGCCCAGCTGTCACAGGCTAAGAGGCAGGGTACACACTGGACAGGTCACCAATCTGTCACAGAGACAGACAACTATTCTCTTTCACATTCACACCTGCAGGCAATTTAGAATCACCAATTAACCTAACCCCATGCATGTCTTTGGACTGTGGGAGGAAGCTGGAGTACCCGGAGAGAACCCACACAGACACAGAGAGAACATGCAAACGCCAGAAAGGCCTCAGGCTGGATTCAAATCAGGACCTTCTTGCTATGAGGCAACAGTGCTAACCACCGCACCAGTGTATTCCGATTTTGGAAATCGGAATACACTAATTAAACAATAGCTTGCAATACTTATAAAGTCTAAATCATGCCTAACTCAGATAACCACTCATGATGGTATGCAGAAGAGCATCTCTCAATCCACAGCACATTAAGCCTTGAAGCAGATGGGCTACAGCAGCAGAAGACCACACTGGGTGCCACTCCTTTTAGCTATGGGCTCATCAAAACTGACATGAGAAGAAAAACTTTGCCGGCTCCGATGAGTCTCGATTTCTGCTGTGACGTTTAGATGGTAGGATCAAAATTTGGCGTAAACAACATGAAAGCATGGATCCGTCCTGCCTTATATCAACAGTTCAGGCTGCTTTTGGTGGTGTAATGGTGTGGGGGATATTTTCTTGGCACACTTTGGGCCCCTTAGTAACAAATGACCATCATTTTAACACCAGAGCCTACCTATTATTGCTGACCATGTCCATCCCTTTATGACCACAGTGTACGCATGTTCTGATGGATGCTCAATGTCACAAAGATCAAATTATTTCAAACTGGTTTCTTGAACATGACAATGAGTTCACAATACTCAAATTTGTGCCTTTGGGCACCTTTGGGATGTGGTGGAACAGGAAAATATATACACTTTCTTTTTTAACTACTTTGTTGAGTGTCTGCAATATGCATAAAAGTGAAAAGTGAAAGAAAATACCAACACTTAGGATCGATGCATCTTATATATATATCTTATATATATATATATGATGTAATTTAATGATGTAGGTGCAGATCCATAGTCCTGATCTGCACCCTGATGTATATTGAGGAGCCTGAATCACTGTAAAACACAATCAAAGTAAGTGATGATTAAAAGAAGAAAGATCACCCCCTCACAGACTGTCAGAAGCTTTTTCTATTTACAGAGTTGTGTTGGCCACAGAGTTTATGCAGTGTAAACTGTGTGTGAGTGAAAGTGTTTTTTGTCTTCAGTGGACTGTGTAAAAATGAGTTCTTTCCTGTTCTTTCTTTTAGATTTCTAATTCACTGCCTCTTCCATAGATGGCTTCAGATTGTCTGTGTATGTGTGTCTGCCATTGACCTGCAGGACACCAGCTCAGACTGCTGTCTCCATGGTGAGGGGCTGCTTCCTGTCATCAGAAGGCTGGGTTTCCTGTGCTGAGGACACTGTTGCAGTGTGTGTGTAGTGAAGCTGTCTCTTCTTACACCCTTTTTAGTACCCTTTTAGCAAACTCTTTCCTAAAAGCAAATCTCAATGTACTTCCTGCCAAAAAAATGGCAATTCTTCAACCAATTATTCTCATGACAGCAAGCTGCAGAGACAAATCAGCAACCAGGAAGCTGTTTCAGTCCTGAAGTCATGCCATTGTGTGAGTCACCCTCTCATCTTGAGCAGATTTTAGCTGGCAGAGACCAAACAGGTAGAGCTGAACTGAGCAGAGGCGGGAGGGTGAAGTTTGGGGTGAAATTAAATGTGGAGGAAGCCTCTCGAAATAGCAAAGGCAGGTCAAAGCCATTGTCTGAACTGTTCCAGTGTCTTTTTTCTTTTCCTCCCGTGGACTCCATCCCTGTTCACCCCACCCCTGCATTAAACTGACTGGACAGTAGACACACAGGCACCAGGGGGGAAACCCTTCCTCTGCACGCTATTCTTTGAGGATGGCTATTGTAAAATGTTGGCAAAAGGGCAGCTTTGCAGATGAGTGTGTCAAATGTAAATCCCAACATTTGCTATTGTATGTCAATCTTTTCCATTTTGTGACTTATTTATGCAGTCTGTGCATATATGTTGCTGCATTTTTAACAAGTCTAAAATACTTCAGTTAATAGTCACACTGATGATGATGGGAATTTTCATAAAGATGCAGCACCTTTATCAGAGAAGTGACTGATCATCAGTCCTTAGATAATCAAGCACAGGCTCATAAGAAAAGTAGTTCTGCAATCTCTGTAATACTCATAATACACGCATATCCCTCAAATCAATCATATTGTGCTTTTTTTTTTTAAATGTATGAAATGTTTTGGCTGTCTGCTGAGTAGAGTTTTGTGAAACTTAGAACTACAGTGACCCACCTGCTGCCCCACACAGGATAGAGTATCCACTCACACTTATTTCACCCATTTGTAATCATGCAAGGCTGCAGTATTTGACAAAACACTTCTTGTGATTCCACTTGGCATTTCAGTCAACCAGTCAGCACAGCACTGCTCACTGCAAGGTGAAGCAGTCAGCATCTTTATGTAATAGCTGATATGTATCAAGCAGAGAAAAGAGCGCAATACAGAGTGGAAAGATTACGAAGAACACCCACACTATCTCAAACGCAGGGTGTGTATGTGTGTGTCTGGCCCATATTTAATCTTTCCATAAGAATCTGTAGATATCAGAGAGGGAAATGTGCGGGATGCTGGAGTTAGAAAAGCGTTTTCAACCAGAAAGTTGCTGCATACTCAAAGATTAGATAAACGAGAAAGTACTCTGAACACAGAGGAGTTGCTCTGAATTGAAAACCAACCACTCAAACATGGGCTGAGCGCTACTTTAAATTACTTGTCACTTTTTTTTTGTTTTTACTTCTCTGAATGCCAGGACAAGGAAAGGTTCCATAAATTGACTTTAAAATACTTCCCTGTGATTGTCAGGACTTACTGACTCATTGTATTGTATTGTTAGGCAAATATTGTTAGGCATAAGAAAAACAGTTGAAAGTATATAATAAACTACTATTGGTCCCAGTTTGGCAGTGGGTCCAATCTCTGGCTTTCCTTTCAAATAAAATTGTCACGGGCTCTTATTGGTTGGTTTTGTTGGATCTCTGTGTTTCCATGGTTATGTTTAGTGTTAGGTTTTTATTTTTTTGGGGTGGGGGGGTGCTCCTTCTTGTTTTACCTTGAAGGTAATTTTACTCATGTGCCTTCTTTTAGTTTTACTTCCTACTTTTATTTCTTTCCTTCCTTTATGATTGGCTGTCCACCTTTATTTGTTTCACCTGTGTTTAATGGTCTCCACCTGTGCATTGTTCCCTTCTGTCTATCTGTCTTGTCTTTCCCTTCATCCTTTGTTAGATCAGCTATTGTATACACTGTGGGTAGTTAAAAAAAACAATAACTTCTACCTCCTTTTCCTAACCACTTTTGCTTGACCTTGATAGCAGTATCTCCTCTGCTGTAAGAAGTGATAAAGGAAGCATTGAATCAACTTTCCTTAGTATCTGGAGTATTCAAACAGGTCTTATTAGGGATACCATGCAGATACTTATTCTTTTACTCATTCTCATGCTTCTACTCATTCACTTTTACTCCTTCCCACTCATGCTTCACGTGCTTTATTCCTGGATTTGTGCTTTGTGTTGCCCTGTTGGACTTTGTAAGTTTTGGGACTGTTGTTTTGACCAGTAAAGGTTCCCTATTTGTTTATTTCAACCTGCCTACGTGGCTTGTGTTTGGGTCCTACTTTCACCCTCACATGACCCTTACAAACTGCAGTCTATGTGTAAATGCTTTCAGAAACACATTAGTTGTCAAGTGGTGTTAAAAAAACACAGTAATACCGCTGCATTGTTGTAGGTCAAATGATTGTTTTTCTGAATTGGAAAATTCTACATGTAGAACATTGAACTGATCTTAATTGAATACTGCAACGAAAATGTAAATTAAGTGGGTATGTGTCTCACATGTTTTATGGTACTTTTGGCTGGTCCCTTATTTCCCAAGGGGTCGCCACAGCAGATGGATAAACATGTCCTTACTGATGCAACCCTCCCATCCAGGCCTGTGACCGGCACTGGGAGTACACTAACTTGTGACCCCCCGAGGCTGGGTTTGTTTTTCCTGCTGGTTTCAGACCATGGATCTTGCACGTGTAAGGCAAACAGAGCATTGCTAATATGCGGGCCCTAGTATCACCATCATGTCAAATGATCAGTTTCTTTTGATTTAATAAAAATATTGATCCTTGCTCCAGAATGCTGCAGCGAGAGTACTGACAGGGACTAGAATGAGAGAGCATATTTCTCCCATATTGGCTTCTCTTCATTGGCTCCCTGTTAAATCCAGAATTGAATTTAAAATCCTTCTCCTTACATACAAGGTCTTGAATAATCAGGCCCCATCTTATCTTAAAGACCTCATAGTACCATATCACCCCAATAGAGCACTTCGCTCTCAGACTGCTGGCTTACTTGTGGTTCCTAGGA